>SWBJ01000123.1:0-123978 GCA_024195555.1 Aureobasidium sp. EXF-12298
GATGGCCGAGCGGTCTAAGGCGCCAGCTTAAGGTTCTTCCAATACGCTGGTCCGAAAGGGCGTGGGTTCAAATCCCACTCTCGTCAATATCCTTTTGCCCGTTGCATGTATACCGCTGCTAATTCAAGAATACGGTGGAATGGGTAGAAAATCGACTTTTTGACATTGTGGACATGGGATTTGTGGATGAATGATTTTTTGTGTGCGAAGCCCGACTTTGCACTTTGGCTTGGCGAAGCTTGTGCACATACATCTGCATACTCATGCGTTTATGAAAGCATAAAGGTGAATAGAATGCTATAGCGCATCCATGTATGCTCGAATACAACGAAGCTCTTCAGTTTTTGCTACTGTCTATCACACTACTTTGCTTTTCAACTTCATGCAAGAAAACTATTGCGGGAAAATTATGTTGTGAATGTGCACTGAGTTTGCCATATATCTGGGCGTTCTCCAAAGTGGAACATTCAAAAAACATTATATCGCAGATTATCTCACGACGAAGCTCTCTTGCAGAATAAGCGGAGTCTCAGATCAAGGATTTATACACAAAGTGTATATCCAGTAAATCAACATATCGGAGATATCGTCGGTGGCGCTGTAATATCGTTTGTGATGCAAAAATTGCTCGCTGAGGGTATCACCCTGACTAAACGCCCTTGTACAACCACCAAAACAAGATTCAAACGAGTGGTGACGAACGGGAGAAGACGACAGAGGAAACAAAATCAAGGAGAAGAAAGTCTATTACTTCTGAGAATAGAAGAACAGCTGGTCTTCTTGTTGTCATATGACCAAATTGCTTCTGATGCTAATATACAAACGCCGTTATGCAAAGATCATCGTTGCTGGTGTTTCCATATCACAGCTCTTGTTATGTTCGCTGATGCTCCTCTTTGCTCAAGCATGTCCATTGCTGCCTCCATTGGTCTGAGCAGCCGTAGTAATGACCTGCGGAACCTCAATAATAGGTCCCTGCTGCCCATTCTGCTGTCCATTCTCATTACCATTCCACTGCCCCTTCTGCTGAGCAGCAGTCAACTCCTTCCTAATCGCCAACACCGAATCCACAATCACAGCATCAATGCCCTCTTTCGCCTGTCTCGCAACCATCTCAGGCTGATTATTCAGTGTTCCATAACTAACACACACCAACCCACTCTCCTTCACCACCCTAATAAGTCTAGGGCAAGTAACCAGTGGCTCAGCAGCACTGACCACACCCAGCAAATTCCAGCGCGAGGAAAAGCGAATTGCTTCTTGCAGAGAGGAAGCGCGGATATCGCCTACAGGAGCGGTTCCAGCATCGCTGAGGAATAAGATGGGGATGGAGGGTTGTTTGAAGGAGAGGAGGAGGCAAATGTCGGGGTTGAAGGAAGAGAAAAGCATGTTTCTTCCTGTGCCCAGGTCGTAGACTTTGGTGAGGACGGTGTCGACGAAGGAGTTTAGTTCGACGGCGTAGGTGTCCATGTCGTGTTCTTCTGATTCGAAGAGCATGGGGTATTCTGTAGGAGAAAGAAGTCAGTCAGTTATGCTGTGCATGTAAGCTTTTGTCACTGTCAGGACTTACTCATTTCAATGTTGAAACCAATCGAGGATGGCAGTGTCTTGAACATTTCTTCGAGCGTGGTGAAGGGTGCTTGGATAAAGTTTCCACGGCTGTTGCCTTTGAAGCCCTTTTCCTTGAAGTCGCGTGTGTGCTTCATGCGCTCAGACATGTCAGGAGCGCGTTCGTCTTGAGCGCCACCAAGGGAGTAAGAGCGTTGCTTGCGTGACTGCTCTATTACGCCATCTAGGTGGCTTCTCCTTGGTGATGGCGGGCGTGAGCTTCTTGGAGTTTGACCCTCACTTGCATGCATGAATTGTTCCAAGGTCAAGGTATGCACTGGTGCATCGATACCCGTCTCGCTGACCAAGAAGTCATGATAGATGACAGGAACATGATCCTTGGTGAGTTGAACGTCAAACTCAACATAAGAGGCACCCAAGTTGGCAGCTGCGATGAAAGACTGAAGAGTGTTCTCTCCCAGTTGCAAAGACTTCATAGATGCCATGTTTTTACCCAAACCACGGTGTCCGATGACTTGTGTCGATGTGCTCTTCCAATAGGTCTGGTTCTCAGCAATGTGCATGTTTGGGTGCTGGAATGGTGTGATAATCAAGAAGTTGAAGTTGACAGAGCCAATTACATCCAAGGTTTCTGCAGCAACGATAGGCACGCTCAGATCACCCTGAAGCAACATGCGCTTTGAGCCAATGCTGGGCTTGATACTAGAAAGCAAAGCCACACCACGACCGACGATCTTCTCCTTTGAGCCAGAATATGTAGGAACAATGTCAAAGAGCAGTCTGACTTTGGTCGGATCACGAGTCTTGAATGTGATTGGTGAAGTGCTGATGTTCTCCTGGACAGGCAGATCCACGATTGTCGGCTCTCCATTTGCTCCTGATGCAGCCACAACTAGAGACAGAGCAGTGTCCAGCTGAGTAGCATGTGCATCTGCAAGAGGAATATTGTCGAGAGTGACTGCAGGAACATTCTTACGGTTGTCCATAGAGCCGAGACTGACGAGCACCAAGGACTCATCTGTGAGGTATCTGTGACCGAAAGTCTTGACAGGTTCTGGTATGCGAGGAGCATCACGGCCCTGGGGCACATTGGATCGTCGATCCTCGATAGAGGAGTTGTTCTTTGGGGACGTACCCAGAGCACTGCTGGGCTTGAGGTGTGGAGAGGACGCATCGAGACTGTCAGGAGTCGGGCTGAGGTCGGTTAGCTTCTTTGAGACGTCGAGATGGCCTCTTAGCGCAGCATGCTCAATGGGCAACCAGCCTGATAAGTCGGCCTTATTGGTCTCAGCGCCAGCTTCGAGGAGCAGGTCAACAACTGGAAGGTGGCCATCTACACAGGCTATGAAAAGCGGCGTCCAACCGTACGTGTTTTCGGTGATTTCGATATCGGCCTTCTGAGTCTCAGAACCTTCAAGTAGGGACTTTGTGCACTCCACATAGCCGAAGCGGGCAGCAATATGCAATGATGTCTCGCCCTGCTCGTCCTGATAGTTGATGTTGATGCCAGCGTCGACCAGCAGTTTGACAATCATGTAGAAATTGTTTTTCGTCGCGAGCGCCAATGCAGCACCCGACTTCTCAACATTGCGTCTGACAGCATGACTGTCCTCAGCTTCACCATGCCAATCCTCAGCCAACAGTAAAGCCTTTGTGGTCCTGTAGTGACCACCGATAACACTAAGATGGAAAGGAGCATATCCCTCAGCATCTTGCCAGATGGCAGAGTCAATGCCCTTGCTCACGTCAAACTGGCCCCAAGCCCGCATGTACTTGATGACAGTCTGGGATGCAGCTACCAGGCCATATTGTGCAGCATAATGAAGAGGGAGACGACCGTATGTGTCCTTTTCCTTCAGTACTGATCTCTGCTCAGCAGAGAGATTTGATAGAATGTAAGTCAGGAGCTTGATGGAAGGGTCTTCTTGACCAAGCGTCTGTGCGACGTCCTTCTCCTGGACCTTGAATGTTGATGGGACACGAACTGGAAGCTCTGCTGCGTTGATGAAAGAGTTGGTCTCTGCACCAATAGGAACTGCGGCTGGGCCATTCTCTTCAAGAGCTCTTGCACGGCCGGTCGCGATCACCAGGCGATGTATAACATTTCTCTTGTTCATGTCGTCGTCCTCAGTCAGGGAAGAGATTTGTGATAGCAGATACTTGATGCATTCAAGCGACTTGGCCGAGATGGCTCGTTGCAGGAGATTGAGCATCAATTTCTGAACAACAGAGGGAGACAGCTCCTTTACGGAAGTCGAGATGGTCTCTTGGAGCTTGGCTAGATTATCCTGGCGGACATTTTGTTCCAGAGTGTCCAGTACGGCTGAAGGCACACGCATGCCGTTCTTAGACGAGACGCGGTGCAGCGAACCAGTCGAAGCGATCGAGGCAGCGTCATCAAAGACCTTGACATCGCCCAAGTTCGACAGCCAGTCGTTGATGGCACGCATGTCTGCCTCGGTCCTGCGATTGTTTGCAAAGGCCTTGGGATCGACCTTAGCAGCCAGGTATGTGTTTTGCGAATGCGAGGTCTCAATCTTCTTGTCCAGCTTCTTTGTGATCTTGACGAAGCCTCTGCGGTTGACTTCACCGAACCAGATAAGATTGCGGTATTGTCCCCTGAGCTCGAGCAATGCGCCCATCAGATCTTCCATCTCTTCCTTGTCCATGCCATCCTGTGGTTGTGTCGCTTGTCCATAGCGGTCGTAGAGTAGTCGAAGGCGGCGTGCAAATTCGGCGTGTTTTCTGTTGTAGAAGCTATCGACGTCTTCGAGGTTACGATCCAGTGCGAAGAAGAATTCTGGAGGGGACCAATCAGACCTGCCTCAAGGTGCTTGTTTGCTTAAATCACTTACCTGCAAGATCGACTTCGCCGCCAGCCTCAGCGCTATGCTGGACAGCAGCTTTGATCAACTTCTTGAGGCCTTTGTAGTTGATGTATGCAGATGCCCACTCGGGCACCTGATTGCGAGGCAGATTCTGTCCAAACTTCATATTGATAGTGTCTAATGGTTAGTAAAGATGTTGGTGATGGACAACCGCCACTAGGGTGAAAGTGTATAAAAAGATAAAGTGAGAAAGCGACAGAGATGTGAGACTGAGTAGGTAATTGCTGTTCACTGATAGCCGCGCAAACGAACGGTTGGTTTAGTATAGATGCAAGCAGGGGCAGGGACGGAGGCCATTCGGTCAAGTAGCAACCTCGAGCTAGAGTGAGTGATTGAGAGGAAGCGCGGCGTGGCCTTCACACAACACGGCAGCAGTGATTGCAGGGTCAAGTGAAAGGTGAGAGAAGCGAACGTGTGTAGATACTTCTTATCTAATTGGTTACGATTGAAACCTTCGCTTGGCAAGAAAAAGGATGATGATGTTTGTCCGTCGCGACTCGCAGGGGCTGCAAATGGGCGCGTTCCTCAGGGTCCCCGCTGCAGATCACCGTCATGTCCGACTTAAAAAATCACTCGTTACATCCGCTTTCCGATCTGTATCTCGTTCAATTCTATATGCATGAACGAGGCTTGTTGTACTCAGCGCGTGTGCTGCCTCTCTACATGCCCTGACATCTACTGACTGGTCATTTGATTAACGAAGACCTTCCTCAGAGGTGCCGGAATTTATCTCCGCGACATCCGGACCGCTTCAGAAAAAGAAACCAGGGGCAGGTTTCACTATCGCAAGTACCTTGTGACTGCAAAAGCAGAGAGTGCCTCATCGCAAAGAGCGTGTTCTGCCATCGAAATGTGTAAGACCAAATCCCGCGTTTTGTGCTCGGAAGACACGATTCATATAGTCTGTAAAACCCGGTACAGCAGCTCGTGCTCATTATTAAGTACTTTTGACATCGTTCTCTCTCTCATATACAGTCTAGAAGCATTCTAAAGGTCGACTGTGATCCGTTCTCCAAAATTATCATCCCAACATCATAATCCAAACACGCGCCAATTACCGGGTTCGTTGAGATCCGGATCTCAATTTGCTAATCAGACCGTTGAGCCAGGTTTGGAGCCTCGATGCATTGGTAGCTGTCGCTTTGGCAGCTGTCGTTGTCTGGGTTGGTCGAGCACTTGTGGTAGTAGTGGCTGCCTTGCTGGTGACTGCTTTGCTGGTGGCTGATGTAGCCAGTGTTGACTTCACGGCAGCACTGGTGGTAGCTTGGACAGAGCCCTTTGCTGCTGTACCGGCATCACCACAAAGACCGAAGCCTGCCTGACAGCCATCGCCGCAGTATGCAGCGGTACTACCACACCATCCAGCTGGCGAGCAGCAGTTACCGAAGACAGAGCCTTGACAGGTCATTCCGCTGGTTCCTCCACAGGTAGCATCGCTCGAGACCTTTGTTGGTTGAGTTGCTGGGGCAGTCGATGTGCTACTGCTGCTCTGGGGAACATTAATACCGCACTGACCGAATCCAGCTTGACAGCCTTCGCCGCAATAGAGGGTTCCGGAACCACACCAGCCAGCCTGTAATCGAAATGGTCAGCATGTTCCTTGACCACAACGCGTATCATTGACGTACCTGTGAGCAACAATCTCCAAATTCAGAGCCAGTACACATGAATCCTGAGCCACCACCGCACTGTCCGTCGGTAGTGGTTGCCGTAGGAGCAATAGTTGCAGAGGTCTTAGTAGCGGAAGTCACAGCCGAAGTCGAGGAGGTAAACAGATTGCCGGAAGAGCTGCGGTACCAGTTTTCCTTTGGGTCCCCGAGACACTCGCCAACAGTGACAGGCTTGTAACCAAGAGCTAGAATTCTGTCGAGCATGTAGGCAGTCAGAACGTTTGCAGTCTGGTTGTGGATGTCGTGTCCAATGACAAGGTAGTCATCAGTCGCGGGATTTCCTCCGGCGATGCCAGCGTCGAAGTTGTTCTTTGCATTCTGGACGAGTGCGGGAGAGTCGTTGTCATAGTCGTCTAATGCATGTCAGTAAGTCGAGATGAATGTAGAATCCAGTAAACCTTACCAGTATCAACATCAAAGTATGTGACATGGTAGCCAAGGTCGGCCATATCCTTCTGGCACCCAGACTCCGCAGTGCAGTCTGAATAAGGTGGTCTCATATAAGTAGGGAAGAATCCGAGGATGTTGCGCAGTGCCATCTCGTTGCTGTACATGTTCTGCTTTCTCTGGGTGCTTGTGAGGTTGGACAGATGAGGATGCGTCCAAGTGTGGGATGCAATCTGATGTCCTTCGTTGTATGCTCGCTTGACCGTCGCAGCCCAGGGGAGAGCGGCGTTGTCAATTTCTCCCTTTCCATTGTTGTTACTAGTGATGAAGAAGGTGGCTTTGGCATTGTACTGCTTCAAGACATCCAGAATATGCTCGGTGTAGATATATGGGCCGTCATCATAAGTAATAGCAATGGTTCCAGCCACTGTGCAATCGTAGATACCGGTTCCACCATACAAAACATTACCGAGCTTAGGTCTCGCAACAGTAGAAGTGCTAGTGCCGGGCGGAATTGTGTTGTCATCGCATCCAGAGGCGTAGTTGAATTGACATCCAGGTGCAGCACAGTAGGCTGTGCCTTTGCCACACCAACCTGGAGTATTTTAGTATTAGACTACTAGGCGTCTTTGTCTCAATCATACTAACCTGCGTCGGAACAGCAATAACCAGTGGCACACGAACCGAAGCCCGGTCCACACTGTCCCTCAGTGTTGGAAGAAGCTTGACGTTTGTCGTGAATATCAGGGACAGCTGCTTGTTGGCTGCTTGCTTCGGTACGAGCTCTCATGCTTCCGCTCAGGGCTGATCTTCTGCCAAAGACCCTTGGAGCGCCGGGAATATCGCCATGAGCTTCAATAAGAGAAGGAATTAAGGCCAAGGAGGCCAGAGCCAGACTGTTGAAATGCATTGCGTGATGATTCCAAGACGAAAAAGACAGTCAAAGGGTGATAGTACGGTACGAGTATACCAAGCAAGCGAGTGTAAAGGTCAAAAGACAGGGGTTGAACGAATGACGCAGCACACGGAATGCTGATGAGAAGAAAAAGAAGGAACCTGCCTACCTCGCAATTTTGGAGAACCATAGAGCGTACTGCTGGGCATATTAAATATTCGAGACCTACGAAACGAGTGACTGCGACCTTCTCCTGCTACTGCACTGACCTCCCTTGCTTACAGTCTGGGCGTGCCCTTGGTCGTCGATTCTTGCTATAGATGGAGGGGCAAGAGAAGTCGAAACCGGTTCTGTTGTCCATAAGTAGAAACGTGGAAATGCAAAGTCGCATGCACCGTCTGTCCTGACTGGGTCGAAACACTGGAACCGCATGAGGTCAAGCCATGGTCTGTTTCGTGCTGCCCCTTGGCAGTCAAAGCAAGCGGGAAGACGGCTTGGAGCCCTGTGCCGTGGTTTTAGAGAAAGCGAATCATCGGTTGTAACGTTTGAGGTATGCATGTGGCTTGCTTGGGAACATCATTCTGGGACGTGATGGAGAGGAAAAGGAAACAGATCGTGTAGAGACTGCTCGGTCTTCAAGTGATGATTGGACGTCTTGAGGAAGGTCACTGCGCGAGATCGGCCTCGGCAGAGAGACCCCATGCTTTACTCCACGACCCTGTTTATTTTTAGGGATGTACTCGAGTGTGGTGCAACCAATCTCGAGCTCTAGTCTGTCGTGAATATGCATGCCGAGACCATTTCTGAATAGTAGTAACATGTGCATTGCAGTAGGTAACCCTCTTTATGTGCGTATTATTGATTTTTGTCGACGATCATCATTTACGTTGCGAACGCAGCCCTCATCTATTCAAGATCAGACGACGAGGACAGACCTCGAATGCTTTCCTCAGGGGTTGTGAATAAATGGAATGTTTTTGTTGATTCAATTTGAACAGAGCGTAAAATCTACATGCGCGCTTTAAGTGCTTCCTGGGCCACCCAGAAGAGCGAATCTTCTCACTATTGAAGGACCGTATTCTGCGATTCAAGTCAGTATACAAGATCTGAGAGCGAAGGGATGATAACATACCGTCGTATTCTGCCTTTGTGTGACAGTAACTTCTGAACTCGGGAGTCTGACCCAACAAACTACCACCGAACCAGGGACCGTGACGTTGTCGCTTGTGAGTGATGACCTGGACATCAAGACCACCAGACTTGGCACCACCACTGCGAGCCTCACTAGCCTGGATACGAGCATCGACCAGGTGTCTGATATCACGCTGGAGTCTACGGCCGAAGTTCTCGTAGAGGGTAGAACCACCAGACAGCACAATGTTCTTGTAAAGACCTCTTCTAACATCGATTGGCGACTGTTGAATGACGGTATCGACAATGTTGGGCAGAGGTGTCAAGAAGTCGGATGAGTAGATCTCGGGGTTGAAGAAGATTTCAGGAGCCAGGAAACGCTCGTAGCCGACATCGACAACAGCGTTGCGACCGTTCGGGTAATTGATTGTATGCTTGCCGAATCTTTCTGGTTCACGATCGTAACGTGCGAATTCCTTGACGATATCAGGACAGACGTAACAGAACTCTTCCTTGATTTTCTCGGCAGTCTTGAGAGAGCTGTCCGGCTCGCCTCTGTCACGAAGGAGACTCTGAACGAAGTAGGTGATATCGCGACCAGCAATGGGAACACTCTTGATCGAAGAACCAATAACGTAACCCTCGGCGACAGGGATAACGTGGGTAACACCCTCTCCGGAGTCGATAACGGTACCAGTCAAGGAGCGATCCTGGACCTTTGACGAAGTCCAAGAAGCAGCAAGAGCCAAGACGGCTTGGACAGCGATGTAGAGACCAGCAACGTTGAAAGACTCGAACATGATTTCGGCGGTGGCTTCACGGTTCTCGGGAGGGTTAAGCGGAGGTTCAGTAAGGAGGAAGTGGTGGTCTTCGGGCTCAACACGGAGGTACTTGAATATCGAGTTGGACCAGAAGCGTTCCATTTGGTCCTGCGCATGTTAGCAGACGATCCAGAGGGGTAGTATCTTTTTAATCCTGCGTACCCAGTTCTCGATTTGACCATGACGGATGGGGTAGTGGAGACCGTAACCAGGACCACTGGAAGCGGCTAGAGCCTCGTCGCCGATGAAGTAGTCGAGATCCTCTGTACCTCTCTTTCCCGAAAGCATTGAAGCATTGTTACCACCTCCAGGTCTACCCGAACGGCCGGCGGAGCTGTCGGTGGGGCCCTTGGTAGCGATGGCGGTAGGGAAGACGAACGAGGGGGAGTCGTTTCCGGCGAAACCTGCGGACTCAGTGTCATGAATAGGGTGAGCGAGAGTTCAGGGCGACCAACCGAGCTTTGTGTAACCTGTGCCGCTGCTTGTTGTTAGTATGGCTGCCTATGCGCGCAATGGGAGCAGAGCGGAGGCACGTACTTGTCCATGACAACGGCTGGAGTTTGGTTGGCCATGATGACCGGGTTTTTGGCGAGTGTCTGAGAGGTGGAGGAGGGAGACCAAAGGCCAATGGTCAGGAGGAAGACGAAATATCGATCGAGCACGTATAACAAGTTCTTGGATACAGCCAAATGTCCCAGGGTGTCGCGTTGGCTCCAAGGGCGTTGTCGTCACGGAGAGCTCGGCCACTGCCTCCCCCGCTGCAGTCCGTGCGGGAGTGTCCAGCAGCCAGCCACTTTGCCATTGACCGCCTGGCAATTCAGACCATTGTAGCACGTTGACCTGACCACTTCTATATCAAATGTGTATTTCTCCTTGTCCATTTTTACTACTACCCGCCTGTAATTTTCACAAGAAGATACAGAGTTGGTTATGATGATAACATAACGCTGTAGCAACCATCTCGCGTTTACTGGCTATTTGCGAAAACACAGCCTTAGTAAAAATGGAAAGAGCAACCCTCTTCCAAGCTGTAGGCCAACAAACATCTTGCCGTTTCTCTCTCAAAGCTCATTGCTTTACTTCTCCTCCATTATCACCCACTCGGCTCACCGTTGAGCCTCTGCATCGGTCTCAGTCTCTTCTGAGCGGCTAGTCGCAAGGCTCGTAGTCTCTTGTGGCTATCATCACTCGCTTATCCTTCTGCTTTTTTCGCTTGACCTACATACCTAACTTGTTCTCTTCTCCGATTCTCCTGGATCATTTTGACTGAGCTAAGAGCAATCGGTTGTCCACACTACGCCTTCCACTTCATACCGCTTCAGGGCCAGAACGACATTCAGTAAAGGCACATACCAGTCGTCTTTCCACTGGGATAGCACTCCCAGCTCGACAACTCACGTACGACATGCTACATCCAAGATCTCGTAAGATCCAAAAGAATGGCGCCGACCAACCATGCATCTTTGTCCATGCCGGTGCTGGATACCACAGCTTGCAGAATGAAAGGATCCACCTCCAGGCCTGTCACGAGTACGTCAATCAGATCCCGGTCTTTAGTATCCTGCTGACCCAAGCAGTGCTGCGAGAGCCGCCATGGTGATTCTACGTACTGGTGGAACCGCTCTTGACGCTGTAGAGATCGCTATCAAGGTTCTGGAAGATCGCGAAATCACCAATGCTGGCTATGGAAGCAACCTGGCTATAGATGGAGTTGTTGAGTGTGATGCCACCATCGTCGATCATTTCGGTCGTAGTGGTGCTGTTGGAGCTGTCTCACGTTTGTCCTTCTGCCACATTGCGACCTATTCTCTTCGAGCTGACATGATGCAGAGATCAAAAATCCAATCTCGTTGGCCCGCACACTCTTGGACCGCAGCACGCAGTTACTCACCCTACGCCGAGTGCCTCCGAATCTGCTAGTTGGACAAGGCGCCATCGAGTTTGCTGCGAGTATGAACATGCCCATTCTACCCTATGACGCCTTGGTTTCTCCCGCTGCAAAGGAACGTTGGCTGAAGTGGAAGACCGACCTCAATAACGTGGAGAAGAACAGAAAAAACTCTTCACCGCAGACATCCAGCTCTGCCAACTCATCACCATC
The DNA here is from genome assembly GCA_024195555.1 of Aureobasidium sp. EXF-12298. NCBI lineage: Eukaryota > Fungi > Ascomycota > Dothideomycetes > Dothideales > Saccotheciaceae > Aureobasidium > Aureobasidium sp. EXF-12298. The sequence goes on from SWBJ01000123.1 coordinate 11,463, forward strand.
CAAGCAATTCGTACCTTTTGATTCGGAAGACCGTGAGCGGGAACAGAGGCGCCGGGCGCATACGCGTGCCCTTGAAGTTGGAGTCTGGAACGAAGCACAACCAATCACACCACTCCCATCATCGGATTCTCTTGCCCTCCCGGGCCATAACCTGAGAGCTCCAACCAATGGCTTTCAAGCACCTGCTCCTATCAGACCCCCAGCTGGATATCCAGCAGAGCCTCTGATGGTACACTCTGACCCATTCGGTCCACCAGGATCCCGTCCAGGCTACAGCAACTCTCCTCTGACCAATGTCGGCCGCAGAGTTAACGACGGTCACTACTCTGGTGACTACTTTGCAGAAAATTTCTCGTCTACTGACACGATGAACAACGACTTTCAGATGCTGTCTGGACTATACAGCTCACGTTATAGTGATCGCCATGATGGATCTTCGGGTGACTCGGGACAGGAGGCTGGTTCTGTCTCCTCAGAATCCCTGCAGTTACCATCGATCACGCCGAGTCCTGAACTTGCGCCCATCCGCCAAAACTTGCCTGCTTTGGAAGATATTGATGTCGAAATGCTTGAAACGCCGAATGAGCAGACCGCTGAGTCAACATCATCGCAGCTCTCGCAACCAATGCCAGCCGCGCTTCTGTCTGCTCCGCGTATAGAAGGGGAAGATCACATTACAGACACCGTAGGCGCCATTGCTATTGACAGCTATGGCAATATCGCGTGCGGTGCGTCATCCGGAGGCATTGGCATGAAACATCGTGGCCGTATTGGACCTGCCGCCCTGGTTGGCATTGGATCTGCGATCATACCGGTTGATCCTGATGACAAGGATCGAAACACAGTCGCTGCAGTAACAAGTGGAACAGGCGAGCACATGGCTACCACCATGGCTTCGACCGTGACAGCCGAACGTCTCTTCTACAGTGTGAAGAAGACTTCGACTGGGATCACCGAGACGGACGATGCAGATGCGATCAAATCGTTCATCGAACGTGACTTTATAGGTAAGGCTAGCCAGATCGTGATTTGGAACAGAAGACTGATATCTCCACAGGACATCCGAGTGTCAAGAACAGTCACTCAGCCGGCGCGATCGGCATCTTGGCCGTGAAGAGGACGCGCGAAGGAATATACCTACACTTTGCTCACAACACAGACTCATTCGCATTGGCATCTTTCCATGGATCAGAATCAAAACCGACCTGTACCATGTCTCGCAGTACAGGCAATGGAGCTATCGCACAGGGCGGACGTGCAATCAGGTTCAAGACCAGCAGGAGAAATGTTTAATGGGCGTGGATTAGCAGGAGAAGTGAATTACTCAGTGACAACCGAATCGGCTTGACCGAAGGCACATGGCTCAACCTACATTCCTAATACTCGTAGTCTAATATTTCTGTACCATCACAATGCATAATGCCAAAAGCTCGAGGGATTGTCCATTGCAAGGTGCAGTGTGAATCGTAGAAGTGTGATGTCAACGAGAAGCAGTTCTAATGTCTTAAGAATGGATACACAGATCTTCAGAGTTGCAAAAAGTGACAGCTGCATGCTTGGTGAGCACAGCGAAGAGTGGAAGTGAGCAGTAAATGGAAAGAGATCTTGGCGTTCGAACCGGCGAGGTCGGCATTCTCCGCACTTCCCTTCAGTTTTGCATCCGCGACTCTTTCGCATGCTTGACAAGCTCCGTCGCGAACCAAAAGAATTTAACGACTACGCGCAACGCAACCTCTCTCACAACAACCGCTTCCCACCTCGAAACACCCTACCTAACATCGCAACCATGGCCGACGCAACCCTCTTCGACGACACCTTCACCCTAACCTCGCTCAACAACCAAAAATACGACCGCGTATCTCGTGTAACCGGCACCTCGACCGATTCCTCCACCATCTTGTCTCTAGACATCAATCACGAAATCTATCCCATTAGCGTTGGCGAAACTCTACAGGTTGTGCTTGCCTCAACCCTCAATTTGGATGGCACTAAAGAGGATGTTTCCAAGGGATGGAGGGAAAAAGGCGCCGAGGAGAATTCATTGGCGGATATGTTTGATTACGTTTGTTGGGGGAAGGTGTATAGATTTGAGGAGGGGGAGGGGGAGAATATGTGAGTTTTTGCACTTTGGACCTTGAACCTGCACCTTGCACCTTTTTGATGAGGAGAGGTGGAGGAGAGAGGAACACAGCTGACAAGAGTGACACAAAACAGTAAGGTCTACGTTTCCTTTGGTGGACTGCTGCTTTACCTCGAGGGCCCTTACAAGAAACTCACTCCTCTGCGCATCGACTACGTTTACCTCTTGATCAAGAAATGAGCGTAACGACGACTCGACAATCAATACATCTGGGCTACTCTCGACGCGCCAAACACGAATCGATACCCGCTGCTCTCTATCCTCGACCAATCATCACCTTTTCAAAATTGTCACATCAACATTGAAAGGAATCGAGACGAACATACAATGCAGAGGGCAATGCACATCAAAAGGACGGCTGGATGATTCACCATATGGACAACAACACGAAAAAAAACGGCACGGACACACATGGAGAGGCAGGGAAAGATGATCGTTTCTCATATTCCGAGAAAAGAGGGCATAGCGTGGAGTTTTCAGGGCGTTTTCTTCTGATTTCGAAGCAAATACAGGTCGAGACTCTCTCGGCCACTTCGACTGCTACTTTTTCCCGTCCCAAAAGGCCGTCTCTCATCTGGCCATATATCTGCAGATAGACATCTCTTGCAAAGGCCTTGTTGCTTCCTCCAATCCAAAATGCAGTTATCAAGCTTGATACTCGGCCTTTTGCAGATGTTCCCCTTCGTGGTGTTTGTGACAGGATGCATATGCATCTAATAAGTGGCTCGTCATGATTTACTCATGGTCGTAAATCTTGTGGGTCGATGTGAAATCACCTTGGAGTATCAGGACCCGGTGTCGGTGAGTCTGCAGCAGAGGTAGTTCCATCAAGCTTCCTCTTCTTCTTCTTTTTACGCGGGATAACCACTGGTTTTGCAGCATGACCTGCTAACGATAATGCCGTACCGCAAGTGAGACAGTTATTGTCAGGAGGCGGTTGGCAAAAGACTACAACAATATGATTAGCTTTCGTCGCATCGATGTGAGATCTGAGATGGTAGAGAACATACTCGATAAGCAGATACTGCACACATAACCCAAGTCGACGATATTGCGATGGCAGAAGCAAGCAGCGCGGAAATCAACACCTTCGCTTTCGCCAGCCTTGACGAGGTTTAGTCGTACCGTGGCGTCTGGCAGATATCCCATCATAAGGACTTGCAACAATCCAGCCACGCGGTGACCCAGAGCCATATACACACCTCCCGTAGCATCAGCAGCCTGTTGCAAAAACTCTGGATTCGAGTGGGCAGACAAGGTCAAGATATCGATGGGTATGGCGAGGCGTTGGCAAGCGAAGATGGTGTTCATGATGGGAATGTATTGGTCTGCAATGTCGCCGCTGACACTGAGGATCAAGATGCGGCTTTGGAGGCCTGTATGGCTGGGTTGTGATGTGCCGTCTGCAGTGGCAGTTGTGAATGCACCGGCTGTGTTTGTAGAGTCGTAGGTGCCATCTCCTGCTCTTGCTGGGTCGTTTAAGGTGGCTTTGGCCATGTAGGTGAGGGCGAGGGTCAGGGCTCCAGACAGCATTGTTGAAGTAGAAGCTTTGAGGTGTTCGGGTGTTGTTGTGGCGAGTAGCGCGCGCAGATTGGTAGTCAAGGCCTGTTCCAACTGCGAAAAGGGACGGTATTTGTTTGCGTCATTCTGGATGTCGTTGGCGCGGCCATCAGGGACTTGAAGGTCATCGTGGGTGGTTGGATAGAGGAAGCGGGCGCTATCTGAATGTGAGGCGACGACGGCGACCTGGTTCAAGTTGTTGATTGCAAGGTGGGCGTTGATGAAGACCAGCAGGTTTGCGACCAAGGTAGATAGCGGGAGAGTGGACGAGAGCAGGCTCCAGGCGTGTGGATTGGTGTCGAGGATGATGGTCAGCAGGGCTGGAGCCTCCGCTGTATCGGCTACTTCTTCATGCGACGACGCATCCACGGCATTCATGACGGAAGTACAGCCCGACCATGTGCTGGTCAAAGGAGGTGGAAGATGTAACAATCAAAGATGCGTGTCAAGGTCATGATTTCACGTGCGAGCTTGGATGAATTCCGTCACTGCGAATCCACAATACCTCTGCCAAACTTTCTTGTCGCAAACCACCAAACACGCCTTCTTGAACATGAATCAGTCAAGGAAGAATACAGATACGACCACGGCTGCTCAGAGACACCTTCAAGCCGCTTCAGACCTGCTCCTGTCGACATCACCGCACGCTTCAGCTTTCCTGGCCCACCAACTCCGACAATCCAAGCCACCAACACCATCGTCACATTCAAATACTGCTCCGGACAACTGTCGCGCCTGTGGTCATGCTCTGATACCCGGATGGTCTTGTACTGTCTCCCGGAGGCGACTTCCCGAGATCTCAAAGAAACAAAACACCAAGTCGAAAGTCGCAAAGAAGCCTGCCGTTGCTCGTACCACATATATCGACTACAAATGTGCTCTGTGCAACAGTGTCAACACAGCCAAGTCGGATACACAGGCACCATCCAGACGATCCAAGTCTAGGAATTCGTTACTCGAAAATACACCCGCTGTCCCTACGGTTTCTGTTCCAACCTCGACTTTGACTGTCACCAAACCTACCGCTACAGCAACAGCTACACCAAGTCCTGCCCCCTCTACAGCAGTTTCTTCGTCGTCAGAACAAGGGCGCGGTGGAGCAGACAAGAAGCGGAACCGCAAGCAGAAGCTTGGAGGTCTTCAAGCCATGTTGGCAAAGTCAAAGGCTCCGTCCACAGCTCCCAAGGCTTTTGACTTTATGGACTTTATGAAGACGACTTGAAGCACACTCAGCTGCTGAGATACTCTGCTGGTACATTTCTGATGATCAAGATCTAATCTCATCTACGATCTGACGTAGATTTGTTATCGATAAGGCTCGAAATTTTGCTGATGCCCCGCGTCTTGGGCAATTATTGCGGTCGAGAAGCTTCTTCCGAGCCCTCAAGACGCCCAATCGCATTGCTAATCCGTCTGCCCCTTCACATTAACATCTGCAACTTTTTTTTTGTTGTTATTTACATCTCCTCACCCAATCTGACACTCACTCGACTCGCAATACTCCATATCGACAAGAGTCACCCACGTCAGCACTAGCTCATTCACACACGCTTTCGCAACAATGGCGGCAAACAACAAGCCCACTTCGGTAGCCAAGGATCTCTTCGAGGACATGGGTCGCCAGGTCGAGGGCATGAAGTCCTCGACTGAAGACGGCGACGACCAGAGAGTTGTCGACGAGATTGAGAGTTTGTGCATGAACTGCCACGCCGACGTAATTTTTACCAACAATCTCTCTCCTCTACGCCCTACTAACTCCTCTCCAGGGTATCACCCGCCTGCTCCTCACTCGCATTCCTTACTTCCGCGAAATCGTCCTCTCATCATTCTACTGCCCTCACTGCAGTTTCAAGAACACCGAGATCTCATCCGCCGGTCAAATCCAGGAACGCGGTTCAAAATACGTCTTCAAGGTCGAGAACGCCGATGACTTCCAACGATCCGTTGTCAAGGGCGATGGTTGCGCTTTCAGAATCGAGGATATCGATCTCGAGATCCCCCAAGGAAGAGGTCAGATGACAAACATTGAGGGTATCCTTGCTGGTGTCAAGGAAGATCTCGCGCAGAACCAGGAAGCCAGAATGCAGCAAATGCCCGAAGCTGGCGCAAAGGTCGCTGAGGTCATTAAGGCTCTGGGTGATATGCTCGATGGCAACAGATACCCCTTCACTGTCTCGGCATCAGACCCTACCGGAAACTCATTCATCCAGCCCTCTCCCACCGACGCCCGTCACAAGTACACCCGCACCGAATTCGACAGAAGCCCCGAACAAAACGCCGCTCTCGGTCTCGGCGAGGAAGCAGAAGCAGAACCAGCACCCATCGACGGCAAAGACGCCCCCGCAACCGAAATCAGACCCGAATACCGCGCCGCCGACGGCCTAGTCGGAGGTAGCGGCACCGACAACGCCCCTCGCACCGTCACCACCAACAACGTCGACGACGAAGACATTCGCGAAAACGAAGTCTACTCTTTCCCCGCCAGTTGCCCCGGCTGCACACGCCACTGCACCACAAACATGAAAATGGTAAACATTCCTTTCTTCAAGCAAGTCGTTCTCATGAGCACCGTATGCGAACACTGCGGCTACCGCAGCAATGAAGTCAAAACCGGCGGCGAAGTACCCGAAAAGGGCAGCAGAATTACGCTTGCTGTCAATACTCCTGAGGATTTAGCTCGCGATGTGTTGAAGTCTGAATCAGCGGCATTGCATTGCCCAGAACTCGGTCTACGCGTCGAACCAGGCACCCAAGGCGGCCGCTTCACCACCGTCGAAGGCCTCCTCACAAACTTCCGCAAGGACCTCCGCGCCCAAGCCTTCGGTCTCGAAAACGGCGACGACGAGTCCGAATTGCGTGCAGCAGCCGATTCCATGCAAACAGACACCAAACGCACCTGGGAAGAATTCTTCACCACCCTCGGAGAAGCCATCGATGGCAAAAGACCTTTCACAGTCGTCATTGAAGACCCATTGGCGTCCTCGTATGTGCAGAGTTATACTGCTCCTGCACCTGACCCGCAGATTTCGGTTGAGGAGTATGAGAGAACTGCAGAGGAAGAAGAGGATTTGGGCTTGAAGGATATTAATACGGAGGATTATGGGTATACCCAACAGACGGAAGAGAAGAGTGAGCAAACTACTGCTGAATGACTAGATGGCAGTGGTGTGCAGAGAAAGAGGAAATTGGAACATGTGGATGATGTAGAGGATAAGATGGATATCTGAGGAATATGAAGCAGAGATACTTTGCTAGAAACATTGGAATGAATGCATTTTTTAGCAATACCATATTCGCGCATTTTTGTTCTCTCTTTGCTTTTGGTAGAATGTGTATGGAAAAGACTCAGAAGAAGGGAAAGTATACATCCCTCGATTCAACCTCTGAGAGATGTCGATTTGACAATGGGGTAGTCCAAAGAACGAGTTGTATTCGAGCACATGTCTGTCGCTTTAAGTTGCGACTGGACACAAACGATGCGCTCTTTTTGAAGTTCTGATGCAGTAAACCCACAGTACTTCAGTATATGACCCTGAGAGAAGACGAGCTTTGTATTTGCACAGCAGGGGTTAAGGTTACCATTTTTCTTACATTCTCCATCCTCAAAACTCTTGCTCTCTTGCTACTTTCTTCTCTCCTCGCGTCTTGTGTCATCTGAACTTCCTCAATACCTAGGTCCACCTCTCCCTCTGCCCCTCCCACGTCCTCCACTTCCACCTCTACCCCTTCCATTACCACGTCCTCTGCCTCCTCTGCCTCCACCACGATTACCCTTGTATCCACCATCTCGTCTTTGCTCATCAGGTCTGGGACCCACTCTCATCCTCTCTTCTCTATCCTCCTCTGAGATATCGAAGGGATTGGGAATGTCCAGCATCTCGCAGAATCTGCTGGTTTGAGTATTGGTATACTCTTTTGGTTGGCCTTGTACGTGGATACCTGCTGCAGCGTCGAATACCGGTGCTGTGATTTGGAAGTTTTCGGGTACGGTCATGTCTTTGACGTGCTCCTCTACCCAGGTTTGTGAAGCATCAATCAGAGGTGCATAGTGTGATTCACCGAGATCGGGTGGTGCGCGTGCATCAGGGTTGCCGCCCACACCCAGCTCGGAAGCAAAGACGCGGGTGATGGCTAGCCATTCTGCATCGTACTCCAACTGCAAAGGTCGATTCAAAGAGGCATTGGGATCAGAAACTGCAGGCATAGAGAGCACTTGCAGGAAATCGCGGTTTGGCAGGCATTTGTCCAGAGCCAGGAATGCGGTTCTTGTGTTTGTGATGCCGGAAGGGTGTGAGACTGGTTGGTTTGTTGACTCGGGGCGAGGAGGTGGTTTGGCGAAGGAGGCTGGAAGTTGGGCGCGGAGGTTTTCTGGGACTGCGGAGGTGGATTTGGTGTTGTCTTCATGGGCTGAAGATGTAATTGGCACTCGTGCTCCGTCTAGTCCTTGGCCTGGAGCTACTGGTGCGGTTGATGGGTCGGCGTCGTCTTCGAGCTCGAGATCGATCTCGTCTGCGTTGACGGGCAAAGTTGTGCTGGCCTCGCTAGCTTTTGGTGCCGGTGCTGGTCCATCGTCGTCCATGTCGAGGTCAATCTCATCCGTGTTCTTCGTCGGTTGCACCTGAGTGGACGGCTTGTCATCCTCCATATCCAGATCAATCTCGTCCGAGTTCTTTTTAGGCATCTCTTCCACAGCAACTCCATTGCTACTGGCAGAAGCCACCGGACCAGATGTTTCTCCAGACTTCTCATGATCGACCACTGCAGCATACTTGCAATGCAAATGAGCACTGAACCAATACGGCGGCCTCAGTCTATCCATGACATAAGTCGCAGCCACACTTCCCAATTGCCCATTCCTAGCATCTTCCTCCAGATGCGCCTTTTGCCTAAACAACTTCTTCCAATCACCCTTCCACTCAACCCCTCTAGGCCAATCGTGAGAAATACCCACATCAACCTGCGTTCTTACCTGCAACAACTTTCTCACATCAAGCTCTCTGACGTGATAGATGCTCTTCACATCACCCTCATTGTAAGGTAATCTCTCAAAATGCTGTTTCTTGTAATCAAATCCTTTCCAGATACCACTCATACCTGCTATCCTCAGAGGCCCAAGTTTGAGCACGTTTGCCGCGCCCATGTAGTAGATGTTAGGTGCCACCCAACCGCCATAGTACAATTCGAAGAGATAATTTGCCGCTTCGTGGTTTCCGCCGACGAAAATGGTTAGGTAGGGTGCTTTGCGCACTCCAGAGTAGTATTCGTGGAAATCGTGCATTTCGCGATATTTGGCTGGCATGGAAACACATTGTAAATCATGTGCATTTCGCACTGACTGGTTTTTTGTGATGTGAGTATTTGTTGTTTGATTTGTGGAAGTATGTGGGAGGAAGGTACCTGGAAGTCGCCTCCGATGATGAGTAGATCTACTCCTGGCCAGCCTTTAACAGCACATGCTCGTTCGATGGAGGCGTAGATTGCGTGAAGTGTACCGTGACCCTGTTTGATTGTTAGCCAGAAATATCATAATATGGTGGGGGAGTGATCAAAACATACGCATCCTTCGACGGCGATCCTGACGCCATGCTCTTCGGACAATTGCGGTTCCATAGTCAGGTTTCGCTCTCCAATGTAAGATCCACTTTGAAGACCGAAAGTTGATGGAAGTAAGAGATGTAGAGATCGGAGATGGAACATCTCATGGAAAGTGATGTCTTGGCATCACAGACCGCACCTTCTTCACCGAGACATCCAAGTCACTGCCTCCTGATTACTACTCACCCATCAAACCCAATTATATCATACCCTCACTCTGAACACATCATGTCATCCTTCTCATCACCAAATGACCTATTACAATGTGTGAGCAACAATTCATTCTACCATCACTACAAGTCAAAAATAAACTCTGAAAATGTACCTATCACATCTCACTCACCTAGACCTCTTCCCACTCTTTATGCCCTCTCAAACCACCCGAGTTTTCTCCCTAACCCCCCCTTCACTTCCCTTTCACAAGAGTTGTTAACATCGTTTTCTGACTCGTACCCAACAAGCTCTTCATAAACCTCCGCAACGCAGCAACAAGTTGGGGCACCCAAAGCAAACAATACAAAGAAGTCCAAAAAATGGTCTACGCTCACCTCGCAGAAATGCAAGCGCAGGGACACAAAACAGATTTGAGTGGAGTGAGAGCACAGCAATTGGAAGAGGCTGATAGTCTATCTGCGGCATTTGAGAAACTAGACTTGGAGTTAAAGGATAAAGAGGCTGGTGAGAAGATGGAGGAATAGATGGCGGGGGATTTTGAGGGAAGGCATTGGGATTGGAGTTTGGGAGGCGGGGATTGTACTTTTTGCATGGGTTGGTGTGCTGTGTCAAATACTGCTGGATCTGAAAAGGCCTTAAATGTCACTACTGACAGAAGAATCTCTAGTATTAGTGTTTCAAGTGAGTTTGAGAAAGCCATACAGAGTATATAGCCAAGTAAAATATACCGAAAAAGCCTTAGGGGTATCATGCGATCGTGTCAAAGGAAGAACCCACACCCACGCGCTCCGCCCTTTATGTCCCTTTGCCATGCCTGTCCCATGAAAGAAAGCCAAAACACTTAACCCAGCCACCCAGAACACCAGTGCAATGCTTTGAAAACAGAAAAAAAGATACAGTTATCATTTCTTGAAAACCTTGAGCAGCGAGGGAATTCGCTGCGTCTTACTCAAACCCACACGATATGTCGATTGCTGCCAGCTAGGTTTTGCAGATGACTTTGCATCTTTCTTCGCGCTGACAACCTTAGGCGTCACGACTACCTCTGGAACAGATACCTCAACAGGAGCAGGTTGTGGTGTTTCTGCTGCTTGCGCAGGGGGTGATGGCTTGGGTATCGCAGCGGCAGGTTTCGGAGTCGTCGCTTTGGATTTGGCGTTTGCTTTCGTCTTGGGCTCAGGTTTTGCCTTTGTCTTGGCTTTTGCCTTGGGTTTTGGCTTTGGCGATTCTTCATCCAAGTCTTCCTCGGCTTCGGAGACGCCGTCAGCCTCTGATTCGCCGTCATCATCTGCTAGAGGCGGTTCTGGGACATCGTCCTCGTGGTCCGAAGGTGGATCTGGCATGACAACAGCCTTTGCTGCCTTTCCCTTTACTTTTGGTTTGGCTCTCGCCTTTGCCTTGCTCTTTGCCTTTGGCTTCACAACTTCTTCCGCATATTCGTCGTAGACTTCTTGCTCAGAATCATCATCATCCTTGTAAACTGGTTCCGGAGTCTTCGATTTGGCTTTAGATTTGGCGTTGGCTCTGGACCTAGCAGTATTTCTGGGCTTCACAATCTCATCCTCGGACTCGTCATCTGCTTCAAGCATGGGCTCGTCCTTCACACTCGGCTGAGACGGTACAGCCATGTCATCCTCCGATTGTTGATCCTGCGGTGGCTTTGGAGTTGGTTCTCTTGATTTATGCTCTTTAAGCCGGGCATATATGTCGGCTGCCAAGTCGGAGTTAGGTCTTGCCTCTATGACGACCTGAACCTCTGTCTTGGAAGCTGATGCAGGTGTTTTGGAATTCACGATTACAGTATCCTCTTCATGAGCCAACTCGTCTTCTTCGTCTTCAACGACCTTCGTCTTTGGGCGTCCACGTTTGGCAGGCTGTTTCGCAGGAGCTTTCTTGCTTGATTTGGACGACTTGGTCGCTGAGGAAGAAGCCTGGAGCGATTCTGGTACGGTGGACGCGGGATGCGTTGAGTCTTTCGGATGAGCAGCTTCGGGGGTGGGCGATAGTCTTTCGAATTCGGGGGCCTTGTCGATGGGATGTTCTGGAAACATGGGCGCAGAGGTGATATGGTCGGCAGAGTCTGTGATGGAACGCCTCGGTCTGGTATTCTTTACAGTTTTCTCGACAACCACGGAATAGTCAATCTGACTTGTGTCGACCTGTGCAGACCTCGAACGGCTGGGTCTAGGGACGTACATCTCCTTCGGTAGGCCGATAGCGGCGTCATCAGAGTTAGTTCTATCACTGCTCACAGCAACAGTGCCTGACCATGGGGTGAGGCTATTCATTTGATCGGCAGAAGAGGTTTGCTGCTGGGACGAGTTGCGCTGTCGGGTCTTCGGGGTCTTCTTCTCATTGAGGACGTCGAGACCTGCTGCGGATGGCAGTGTAGGACCGGGGATGGTATCATTTGTGCCATCGAAAGGTGGGATGAGAGAGGGATTGGAGAAATCGGTGGATTCATATTGAGGTTCTGGCTTTGTAACAATCTTAATGCGCTTGAGCTTTCCAGACGAACGAGGCTGAGGATGTGCGTCGTCCAATGGGCGTTTCTTGTGTGTGCTCGAGGGTGAAGTGTCGGCTGAAGTGGCGGCAAGGTCAGAGAAGTTGACGACAGGAGCGTCTTCTTGGGTTGGAGCCATCAAGGCGAGTTGTGCTCGTCGTAGAAGTTCTTCAGTAGAAGCAGTAGACTGATCGACATCCATGTCAATTGGCGCGTCTTCCCCGCTTGGAATAGTCGCCACCAAGGTAGGAGCAGCTACAACGAGATCATCTTCGTCCTCCGAGTCGAGGATCTCCCTGGACCGAGGCGGCATGATGCAATGAACATTGAGCTAGATTGTTAGTGCTCGCAGCCTACAGTCTGAGGCCTAGATTCAAGTGGAAGACGCGCGCAGTGGGAAGTTGCGACCCCGCGATATCACATGATGCACTCTAACTGCTGCCAAGACGGGCTCGGAGATGACGGAGGCCTCGCCGATGCGCGCATCGCATAGTCTCAAACAGCTGCTCTGAAGGACATGGCTTTGACAAGATGGCCCTGACATCGGTATGTACTGTTGACCTGCCTTGATTCAAGCTTCTAACAGACACAGTGGAAAGCATTTCGGTTCTTCGATGTTACTCCAATCAGGCTCGCCGAAGCCGACAAGTCCATTCTAGAGGTATCTCCATCCCCGACCACCCAACTTTAGACCCGACCTTGACCATTGTCAGCAAAGCAATGTCAGTTGCATCACCGCCAGTCCCGACCACGTCTATGTCGGCTCTCCAGATGGCACTCTACGTATCCTAAACCAGGCGTTCAAAACCACCCAATCATGGAAAGCTCATGAATCTGGTGCATTAACCAACATCCGTCAAATCCCCCACTCGTCCCTACTCGTTACTGTCGCCGAAGACCTACCTCATGAGCCTGTCCTGAAAGTCTGGGCCTTGGATCGTTCCGACAAGAAGACTGGCATCCCACGTTGTCTCACCACAGTCTCGGTCACCAATGGAAGGAAGCCTTTCCCAGTTTCCGCTTTTGCCGTACTGCGCGATCTGTCGCAAGTCGCTGTGGGTTTCGCGAATGGTGCTGTCACGGTGATAAGAGGTGACTTCATCCACGATCGAGGAACAAAACAGCGTACTGTACTCGAGACCGACGAGCCCATCACTGGTCTGGAGTTTAGGGAAGCCAACGTCACCACTCTATTCATCTCCACCACCAGCAGGATATCAACTCTCATTATTTCTGGCAAAGGTCAGGGTCAGCCTGCTCGTACGCTGGATGAACACGGTTGCGCTGTCGGCTGTCTGACCAAAGACTTACGTTCCAACGACATAATTGTTGCGCGTGATGATGCTGTTTACGCTTACAATCCGCGCGGCAGAGTCGCCTCGTATGCCTACGAAGGCGCCAAAAAGCTCACCGAGACGTACAAGGATTACATCCTGCTGGTTTCGCCGCCAAAGACCATGACAAATGCTCCCACGAGATCTTTCGGTGGTGGTCAAGCAGATGATCTCTTCAGTACCTCCAACTTTACCATCCTGAATCCCGATCTCAAGCTCATCGCACATACCGAGGCTTTGCCTAGTCAGGTCAACGCTTTGTTCTCTGCTTGGGGTCAGGTCTATATCATCACACTCGACGGCAAAGTCCTGCGATACACCGAGAAGACCTTCCAACAGAAACTCGAGATTCTGTATCAGCGTGAGTACTTTGTGTTAGCAATCAATCTGGCACAAAAGGAGAAGGTCGATGTTGTCCAGCAGAATCTGATCTTCCGCAAATATGGTGATTACCTCTACCGCAAAGGAGACTACGATACTGCCATGCAACAATATCTTCGCGCTATCGACAACACTGAACCGTCACAAATTATCCGCAAATTCCTTGACAACCAAAGGATACGCAATCTTATCGAATACCTGGAAGAGTTGCATGAACACCACAAAGCTTCTTCGGATCACACTACACTATTGCTGAACTGCTACGCAAAGTTGAAGGATGTTGAGAAGCTCGAGGACTTTATCAAGTCACCTGGAGATTTGAAGTTCGATCTTGACACTGCCATCACAATGTGTCGTCAAAGTGGTTATTCAGATCAGGCAGCATTCCTTGCCAGAAAACACAATGAGCACGGCTTGGTGGTCGATATCCTGATCGAAGACTTGAAGAGATACGCCGAAGCTTTGGCTTACATTTGGCGTCTGGAACCCGAGCAGGCTTACGATAGTCTTACCAAGTATGGTACTGTACTTCTCGAGCACTCTTCGGAGGACACGAAACAACTGTTCATCGACTACTTTACAGGAAACTTCCGACCCAAGAAGGATGCTGTAGTAGAGCAGGAGATCACTCCGGAGCAACAACAATCCGGAGGCATTGGAAAAATGGCAACCTCTGCTGTGCAAAATTTGGCTGCCTTGATACCTCTGCCATACATGAGTGCAGATGTACCACGGACGCCAGGAGGAACCAAGACCACTCAGCAAGTGATCGAGACTACTGTTGAGGACGAATATGTCGAGTACAAAGTACCGAAGCCAAGAGCAGCGTTCTCTTCATTCGTGGACCACCCAGATGAATTCATTTCCTTCCTTGAGGCCTGCATCGCCAGCTCTGGGTTGAAAGATGAAGACAAGACAGATCTCTACACTACATTGTTTGAGATGTACCTCCAGATTGCCAGTAAGAAGACTGGTGATGACAAGGTCAAATGGGAGAGTAAGGCCAGACAGTTGGTTGAAGAACAGAATGTAAGTGCCAATCGAAATTCATATCAGAAATGAATGATGCTGACTTTGATCGCAGACACGTATGGGCACTTCCAACATTCTCTTGCTCTCACATCTGTCAAACTTCCGAGATGGTACCACTCTCGTGAGAGAGCAGCGCGGCCTCTACTTTGACATCTTCCGCTCCTACACAGCGGCGAACGACACCGCCAGTGCCATCAAAGCTCTCCGCAAATACGGACCCGAAGAACCACAGCTATACCCAGCCGCCCTAGCCTACTTCACCTCTACCGAAGAAATCCTCGCCGAGGCATCGTCTGAGCTCGACAGCGTACTCAAAAAGATAGACGACGATGGCCTCATGGCTCCCCTCCAAGTCATCCAAACATTATCGCAAAGCAAAGTCGCCACAATGGGTTTGGTCAAAACCTACCTCTCCCGCACCATCGAACGCGAACGCGCAGAAATCGCCAGTAACCGCAAACTTATCTCCTCGTACCGCACAGACACAGCAGCCAAAGCCAACGAATTGGAAACTCTGGCTTCCAAACCTGTTTCCTTTTCCGCAACCAGATGTTCTGCTTGTGGTGCACCTCTGGATTTGCCTACTGTGCATTTCCTCTGCAAACACTCTTTCCACGAGAGATGTTTGTATGTTGGCGCTGGGGATGAAGAGTCTGATGTCGAGTGTCCCAAGTGTGCGAATGACAATGCGACGGTTAAAGCTATTAAGCGTGCCCAGGATGAGAGTGCGGATAGGCATGAGTTGTTTATGGATGCGTTGGGCAGGAGTAGGGATAAGTTTGCTACTGTTAGTGAGTGGTTTGGTAGAGGCGTCATGGGGAGAGGGGTTGCTGGTGCTGAGTAGAGTGGATGCAGGTGTAAGAAGCCGGTGTTAATATGTAGGACTCGTAGCTTCTGTAAAAAGCTATTGACGATCGCCTTCTTGGAGCAAAACCTGACGTGAAACGCTCCCCGCCTTCGCCAGCCTTTTGGGCCATTAATATCATCTTTCGAACCCTTTCGGAAGAACCATACATGGCATGGTCTTGCGGATTCTGCAGTGGGAAAGGGTACCTCACGGGTTCGATCCGGGCATTTTATTCGTCGAGCAAAATACTGCAGATGCACGGCGATACTTGGATGTCTTGTCTGACGAGCACAAGTCATCCATCACAGATGATTCTTGACTCTGTTCCGCCCTAACCAACACCGTCTGGCTGAACCGTCATTGAAAGGGAAGCGGATTCGCCTATACATTGTTCGAGAAATAGTGATAGGGGTCACAACCAAGCCCACACTCATATCAAGGTGTTTGTATCAAACCTGCTGCAAGGAAAGCACTAGCAGCAGCACCAACGTAGAGCGCACCAATACCCTGACCCCATCTACCCAGACCCTTGGTTGCTACCCATGAATCAACCACACACACCGCCACCCAAGACGACAGTAATACACCCATCTCTCTAGATTTCCCTTCCGAGTGGAACCAGAATAGAGTCGACGCAACAGCCACATCGCGGATTCCCAGAAAGGTCATTGATCTTTCATTGGTTTCGACACCCTCGGGAGTGGTTGGGAGTACTCCGAGCGATTGGCCAGCAATCTTTGGAGAGATCAGAGCTAGGGTCCCCAGGGCGAAGACTGTAGTGGCGTAACCGAAGCCTACTTGTCGCCATGTTGATTGATTTAGCAAGTTGTTGGGGAAGGACATGATGGATTACTGGATATATCAGTTTTCGAACACACTTGGGTAGGGACATTTTGTTACTCACGAGTTTGATTGAAGTGGTTAGAGGATGGAGAATTTGATGACTTGCAAGTCCTGACTTTGCAAGACCTCGAGGATTCTATATGTGATTAAGAAAGGTGTGGAATTTGTCCCGCTATCTACCTGGAAGTACAGACGCAGACTTGCGGCGGCGGCATAACCATCACCCGCTCTTGAC
This sequence comes from Aureobasidium sp. EXF-12298, assembly GCA_024195555.1. Classification (NCBI taxonomy): domain Eukaryota; kingdom Fungi; phylum Ascomycota; class Dothideomycetes; order Dothideales; family Saccotheciaceae; genus Aureobasidium; species Aureobasidium sp. EXF-12298. The sequence continues at coordinate 28,107 of SWBJ01000123.1, forward strand.
TCGATTTCAAAACAGCCCAGAGACTATTCTGAAGCACGCAATCCAGACCTTGTTGAATAGAGTTGACCGCATCGTGTTCAGCGTGGTAGGGTTCTTCAGTCGTGACGTTGGATTTTCGGGCTTGGTAATCAACAATTAGGGCTTGTACAAAATAAACGAAATCACTACAGTCTTGGAGTTTACTCAGCACTCGGGATATCTTCCGCATCTCAGAACCGAATTATCGAAAGTAATATCGTTCGAACAGACTGGAGTAGTGGGGAGGATGTCTGACATATCATCTACATAGGCGATGATCAAAATTTCATAGCTGCACCTGGGTTTCTTTTTTCCATCTCAGAAGACCAACTTTGCCGCCTTGCTAGGAATCCAGTTCCTAGACAGCCATACGCATCCTTCCCCGTGAACCTATGGTAGTCAGATCTTGGACTGGGTCCAGATGAACAGGACATCCAGTGGCGCCTCTGTGGCGCATCAGTCTGTCTATTAGACTTTCTCAGTCCGCTGTACGCTCTCTTTGGAAAGAGAGTTGGTGTCTTCTAGAAATTGAGCTTTTGGCTGAAACTTCCATTGCTTGACAGGGATACCCTTCAGAGAAGATTTGCAGTCAGTTTTTCTGGCGCAGTGAGCAATACATATAGGGCTGCGGAACTTACATTGGCAAAAAAGCCTTCAATCTCCTCCATGGTACGCCCAGTCACCTCGCCGACGCAGAAGTAGACATACGAGAGGGATATGAAACAAAGACCAGTGTATATGAATCCAGTCTTTGGGCCCAACCCTGCCGAATAGTATAGATATGGAAGAGTGAAGACTGTGGCCCAGACAGTAATCCAGAAGCTTGCAACTGCGACGGCATAGATTTTGTTCCTGTTCCGTCCAACCGCCATCTCTGATGCCTAGGTCTTGTTAGCATTTGGGGAATTTAATTGTTCGGGAGGCTCCCCAGCGGACTTTAAAAAACTCACAATTGTCCAGCCAAGAGGACCCCAAGCAAAGTTGAATGCTGTGATTTCGATGATCACGAAGGATATGATGACTTTGCCAAAGGTCGGGCTCACATCACTACCAGGAATTCCTAAGCAACCTACGATGAAGATTGAAACGGTCATGATTGCGGTGGTTGTGAGCAAGAGTGGTCGACGGGGAATCTTGTTAGCAAAAAGCACAGCCAGAAAAACTGTAACAATCTGTATGAGGAAGACAATAACCGTCATCAAGAAGGGATCCTTCAAGCCGATAGCCTTGGAGAATACGGTGCCGAAATAGTAGAACCATTGAATACCGTTGATCTGTTGCGCGATAAGAGCACCGGCCGAGAACACAAGCTTACGTCTCTCTATGGGGTCTGTCAATAGCGATAACCACGAAGACTCGGCCGCGAGGCTTTCTTCGGCATCGATAGCTGCCTGGAGGCTGATGATGTCTTGCTCAGGTTTGTATGTCAAGTCGTCTTTATGAATAGCATGGAGAGCAGCTTTGGCTCTTTCATCTTTGCCCGCTCTCAAAAGCCATCTCGGTGATTCTGGTACGAATTTGATAAAGGCGAAGACCAAAGCTGGGAAAAGAAGTTGGAACCCGATTGGAAGACGATACGCAAGAGTGGTCTGGTTTGTCTCGATGCCCTTCGTGATGGCGGCTGCCAGAATCTGTGATAGCGAGATGGTCAACTGCCAACACATCAACAGAGGTCCACGAATCGCAGTGGGCGCGACCTCCTATTAAAAGGTTGATGTCAGCGAAAATCCATCGTAATCACAAGTTCAGACGACAGTGCTTACAGCAATGTACAGCGGCGAGGTAGAAGAGAAAGCTCCTACGCCGAGTCCCATGATAGTCCTCCCGCCCGTGATGAGACCTTTGCTGGACGAAGTCACCAACTGAAGTACGACACCAATCACTAGCATGGCTGCCGCGATTAGGAAGACAATCTTGCGTCCAAACAGGTCATTGAGAGGGGCAGCAGATAGAGATCCAACTAGTTCTCCGACGTTGATCATGGATGTCATGACAGAAAGTTCTGAGGGTGAGATCTTATACTGGCCGTCAGTCGTCTCAGTGCCGAAGTGTTTGACAAAGATGTCCTGGTCACTGTAAGGATATGTTTAGAAATTGTGGTGACGGGCAACTGACCAGGGATGAGACACCATTGAAATAGACGCCGTCATAGCCATATATACATGCTCCGAGAGCAGCAAAGCCACAGAAGAGCCATGCATATACGTGCTGTGGTTTACCGATCATTGTGGTTATGAGACTAATACAAAGATGATGCTAACAACCTGAGGGCGCTGTATTCCATCCGCCAATCTCGGCGGCGTAACACGTACTTATGTAGTTGATGGTCGTTAGACCCTGAAGTCACCCGACCGAGGATCGGGTACAAGGAATATACGCACATCGGTTGACAGCATGAACGATGGACAGATGTGGAGATGCAGATGTGGAGGCAAAACGTGGAGGTGACTGAATAACGGCGTGGATGTGCCATCAATCCCGGGCCGACCGACCGATATATAGGGCCGAGTTAACAGGCCCGATGAACCGTGCCCGAAGCTGCTGTCGCCGACACTCAGCGGACATCATGGTGAGGGCATAGTGGTATCGCACCATGGCCCTTCATATTTTGCTTCTCAGTCGCACAATGTATCTCTACTATTTACAACAGTCTTCACACCCCTGTATCTCTCGACACATCACAATCTATCAGAAATACTACATCCCTTCTCTGCAATCAATATGCCAGCTACTACAGAAACGAGTCTGTCTGCCGTTCTAGCACACTCCGCCACTTACAGACGGCCTTCTGCACAGCAAGCTTCAGCTGATGCGATTCCTTTGCTCATTGATGATGTTTACCACATCTTCCACTTGGCAACACCTCCGAAAACTGTCCACCATCCTCCAAGGCTGCGATCTACATGGTCCAGAATAAGGTCATGCAACCTGATCCAATGGCATCGTGACCTTGCTCCTGTGATACAGCCTGGTATGAATTCCGAGAATCGGGCAGACGCAGACGGTGCCTGGACAGGCTCGGCGGTGATTGGACCCGACGGCAAGCTTTGCATATTCTACACAGGTTATAATCTAGCCAAAGACGGGCAACAGAAGATACTCAAAGTCCAATCAGAAGATCGACATGGGTCATTGTTTCAAAAGAGTTTCGAGGAAATCAAGATCATCTGCACACCGGAAGAGAGAGCACTGTACGAGGACATAGATTTCCGCGATCCATTTGTTTTCTTCAATGAGGAAGAAGGCCTTTATTGGATGTTACTTGGCACTCGCCTTGCTGCAGGATCAAAATGGTTTCGAGGGTGTCTTGCTCTGCTGAGATCACAAGACATGGACAGCTGGCAGCTCCAGACAAACCCCTTTTACATGCCCAACGACATGTACTGTCCGGAATGTCCTGAGTTATTTACTCTGGATAACGGGAAATGGTATCTCATATACTCACGCTTCCAAGCACCAGACGCAGGTACAGTGTATCGTATCGCAGACTCTCCGTATGGACCTTTCAGAATCCCGAGGGACGGCTCCAATGGTCGTCTTGATGGCAGGAGGTGGTATGCTGCAAAATCGTGCGCCAAACAAGGTGACTCCAGCAAGCGCATCTTCTTCGGATGGATCGGAGACTACAACAGAGCGGACAAGAAATGGCTATGGGGTGGTGATCTGGCTCTTCCGCGCGAAGTCGCGGCTAGAGCCGACGGCACTCTTCGCATTGATCTGGCCACACCTTTGCTTGACCCCGGAATGCTGGACACGGGTATGCTCTCGTTTTCGCATCCTTTGATGCACCCGAAGTTATGTCTTTCGAGCCTCGGGTCCACTCACTACCATTCCCTCGGCCCTATGGTGGTACCATCATCATCTGCTTTGCATTGTCTAGCGTTCACGATCCAGACCATGAATGCACACTCTTTCGGTCTGGTGTTCGATGCTGATCCAAGCATGTGCGGTCATCGACTGCGTGTCATCCGTTCAAATGATGGAACATTCGAGGCGACTTTACTCACGAGTTTGCCACCCTTGGACGACTTTTGGGCCGACCAGTACGAGTTGTACATCCCACGCGCAATCGATGGTCCAGAGATCATACGGCACACTGGACTTCGGCTCCAAGATCCAATCAAAGTGATTCGGACAGACGAACTCGTCCAGATATTCCTTGGAGGAAGAGCAATGAGCTATAGAATCGTTCCAGAGCTGAGAGAACCTGTAACCGAACAGCATCATGCACAGAACTATGACCAAGGTCTGATCACGTACTCGGTATTTGTAGAAGATGGAGAGGTGGTGCTAGACAACATTTCGACATGTGTCATAGAAAGTTAGCAAGGCATTCAAAAGAAACTATTATATAGGATGAATAGACCGTCAGTATCTGGCCTCTGAATCAAGCTCACGCATACGAACGGAATGGTGCAATCTAGTCCAGATCGCCAAGTTCAATACTACCGAGCCAATCAAATGATCCCAGCTCAACAGAAGACAGGTCGAAACCATCAGCGTCTGCAAAGAATGGCTCCGCAAACCGGTCACCAGGTTGTAGCTGGACATAGCTTGCTTCGTCCACATTGACTGCAAGAGCATGCTCCAGTCCTCGAAGGATAGCCCCCTCGAGACGATTTGCGGCATAACGCATCGGCTCGCTACTTTTGCTCATCGTTCTCAAAGTCCACAAGTAGGTATTCAGCTGATCTTGCCAGTGTGACCGTTCTTGAGTTGCTGACGCTGTAACAAGCAAAAGTGTCATGAATGACCCGATTAGCGAGAAGACATATGGGGCTGCTGAATGTCGTAGTCAGTATGCTGATGGTACCTCACTTGATGATGACGACTTGCCGGTATGCCAGAACGCTTCCATGTGATCAGAACGAAGTGCCGCAATTGTGGTCAGAGCTGATTGAGCAGCCTCACGGCTGAGTTGCCTCGCTTGGAGCACAGCCTCTTGATCGTTTGGTGTTGTCGATAGAACGGTTGACCGTAACAACCGACGGAACAAGCTCAGAGCCACGCCATGATACATGACATATAGACAGGCTTTGGGCAGAAGTCAGCTTCAGCCTTGGTCTGGATCAATCTAGTGCCATTACGTACCATGTGGGTTCAGTTGGCGCTGGTATCTTACATCCACTTGTACAGTCTGGCACGAGTCGCGCTGCCACGAGTTGAGACATTCCAGTATTGATGAGGCCTTTGTTAGTAAGTCTGTTGCGTTTTGTGTCGCTGCACCAGCGGGAGCCAAGAACTCGAACTGAATACGACACAATATGAAAGTCAGAGAGACCATGTTGATGAATTGATGAGTCCCCGCAAGCTGATAAGCACCTGCATCGTCGTATGCAGATTGAAGAAGATCAAAGTCGTCCAGGGTGAGATCTTTGACCGTCCAGTAAGATCGATCAATGTGAGGTGGTCTACCGTATGCGACGGAAGTCCATCTGTCTTGCAGAAACATCGCCCAAGCTAGACGTTTTCGTAGACCTCTTTCCCACTGTGGTATGTTCCAAGCAGAAGCATCCAAATGAAGTCCGAGCGACTCAGATATGGCAAGCGCCTGGGAAACCAAGCCCCACACATAGGTATGGTCAGGATTGAGTGGATCCTCAGGTTTGCATTGCAAATACAAAAGGATGGCTTGAACACTGGAAAGCCTCGGTCTATGATAAGATTCCATGATCGCATTATGGGTGAGTTCGCGAAGATTGCTACCATCAGGCTCCTTCCTAACACTGAGTGCGGTGTCATAAGACCACCATGTCAATGACAACAAGTAGACCGCGCCGAGTAGTGAAGGAGGTATTTCTCGGTATGACTTGGAGTAAGCTGACATGAAGCTTTGTTGACAGAGGATCGGGTACGATGGTTGCACCATCTTCCAAAAAAGATTGACGAGGGAGGGACCATATGGTCGAACGCATGTTTCAATGGCGTCAACTGTTACAGATACGGTCGACGTCTTGATGCTGCTATCCTCGACAACGTGAAACGTCAACGGATATGCCTGGCGACCGTCGTCTTGGTCGAGCACTCTGCGAATGCTATGAGTATCAAGGCGATATTCCTGATGTATCCTGTCATATGGTCTATGACGCTGTGATACTTATCAGTCAAGATTTTCAGGCCTCCGCTCCAGCCAGCCTTACCATCAGGATGGGTTCCATGTCACTACTCAACCCGTAAAGCTCTGCGAACCGATCCTGCGAGAAGCCTAGTGAGCTGGCTTCTAGACTCACAGACTGTCCCATTGTTAGCGGGGTCCCCATTGTTGTAGGCCTGCTCGTCACGCCTAATCTCGGTGTCTCCGCACCAGCACTCGCTTCCTCGTTGGACATCAAGACCGTCGTATTGCTCTCCGATGCTCGTCGACGCGTAGCCGACGCCTGGTTGAAAGTGCATTGCTTCCTGTGTAGCGTGCAGTATTCGCAAGACCCTTCCTCTCGTGGATGACAGCGGGTTTTTCGTGATCTACAAACATCACACGGTCGGAACCGATTCTTGCGTATCATGATCCAAAAGACGGATGTCTTGGAGGGTACGACATGGCTACAAAGTGGCTGTCTTGTCCTGTCTCCGAAGATGGCGGGCAGTGGCGGCCGTTGACCCCACGTGATCTCCAATATGACTCCAGAGGAGCATCAATATTTCAGGCACAAAAAATTTATATGATGTCAATCCAAAGGAAGAATGAAGAGCTAATACTCATATACGAATGAAGATATCAAAGGTTTCAACCATCTGGAAGAAAAAGAAGCACAGTACATAGAAGTAAACAAAGAACATAAAACCCGCTCGCCCGCTATAGGGTAATTCGAAAGCAACAAATCAAACACAAAACAAAAGAGACAGTACTCGTTTCATCCAAAGAATGAAGACCAGCCACAGAGAAAGCAACCAGATTTTAAGAGAAAAAGACGACAAAGACGACAAAGACGACAAAGAAGACATACCCACGGAGCTTGTTTGCTGCATTTAGTTGGCAGCACGCATGTTCAAACGATGCTCAAGTCCTCTGGTCAAATACTTTGCATTGACAGGCTCTTCGTCATCAACAGAGCTTGGGCCAAACTGATCGATAACACCCGAGTCTCCGGACTCTGCTCGCACAATCTTGGCGGGCAATTCTGGGATATCCTCTTGCAGGGTGTTGCGCCAGTGGCTTTGCATGCTTCCTCTGTCGGGAGTGGCGGCTGTAGAGGAAGAAATCATGCTCATGGATGTGCTGCTGCGGTTCAGCGTGTTTGCACTGTGGCTGTGCACGAGGTCGGGTGTAGGAGGGATGCTACTGCGGATGGTGTGGCTGCGTGCGTCGTGCAAACTGTAGTTTGAGGATTGGGAGGCGGAGGCTTCAGAGCGGTCGTCATACTCGGAGGCGGCGTCGCTGAGAGAAGCGCGTGTCATGATGCGACCCTTGCTGCGACGCTTGAGGTTACCGCCGTGCTCAGAAGATGCTAGGCTGGCTTCGTCGTAGTTGCCGTTGCGGTCGCCGGCGACGGACTCGGCGCGTTGGGCCATGTTAAGACCTTCGACGGCTGCGGCACATTGTTCGCTGATGTTGCGGATGATGTAAGCAATGGCATCGGTCTTGTCGCGCAATTGACGGTCTGCAACGTCGGTCATGCTGAGACCGCTCAAACGGCGACGGGCATCGGCATTGCGGCGAAGTGCTTCGGCTGCGGCATCCTCTCCACGAGCGGACATGCGAGTGCTGCTGCGAGAGGATGCGCGCGAGGTATAAGCGCTAGTATAATCTCCAGTGATGGCGGAGCCAGGAGCAGGTGACGCGGGAAGAGCAGTGGCTGCAGCCTCATCAACTTCCTCGGGTAATTCAATGGTTCGCACGATGTGTTCCATGTGGTGAGCCTGACCATCAATCAAAGCACGCAGGTGAAGAACAACACGCTGTGCCTCGTCGCGTTGGCGGAGTACAGCAGAGTTGGTCTGTTGCAGAGATGCGATTTCTTGCTTGTTGCGCTTGCGTTCGCGTTCGAGTTCCTCTGCAATTTCTTGTTGCAAGACAAGAGCTTCCAAAGCATCATCTCTCTGCTTTTCTGTACCGTGGAGTCTTGGAGTAAGACGGGCAATCTCATCCTTGGCCTGATCAGCGATTTGAGCAATTCTTCTGTTCTCACGCTTGTGGCCCTCAATCTTGACCTTGAGTTCCTGAGTCTCCTTGGTGAGTGTCTCGGCGAAAGACTGGAACTTGAGGAATTGTTGCTTCCAAGAGTCGAGCTCGGCATCGAGGATGTTGTTGCGCTTAGTGACCTTGACAACCTCGGTATCCATGCGACACTTGAGGTTGATGAAATCTTGCCATGCCTCATTTGCATCACGAGAGTATTGGTTGCGCTCACGGATAATCTCGTTGAGGTGACGCATTGATACCTTCGTCATCAGGGGCTTCTTCTGGGCACCGCCAAAGACAGCCTTCAGACCAGTGTTGCGTCCCAATTTCTCGCAGACATGGTCCATGACAGACATGACCGCATCCTGGTTCCACCAACCAGGATCCTGTACACTCTCGACTTCGCCACGCATGACGATAATTTGACCTGCGGGGATGAGCTTACCACCTCCGTAAGCCGAACGGAGATGTTGTGGAACACCAGAAGGAGCGACATCGCCGTTCAGAGCCTGGGTGAGACGGTTGACCATTTTCGTCCTTTGGCCTCCTGTCAAGACATCCGGAGGGCTCGATGTCAGGACAAAGTTGCGATCCAGATCAACGACCAAGGCATCGTTGGGAGCGGCAAAGAGAGTACGGCATTCGGCAGTAACACCAATGATGTAAGGACCAGGTTCCTGAACAAGATCCTTTGCATGGCGAGCGTGGACGATAGGAACATACAGACCACTCCATTCGTAGACACGAACCATGTAACGGATGGTCTCGGCAGCCATGGTCAGCATGGCAGGGTAGTGACTGACAAAGATAATTCTTCTGGTAGGCGAGATTGCGGCTTCAATGACACCGACAATGTTGGGGATGGACAGACAAGAGAATAAGGGCCACATGGCGAAGTTTTGGAAGCCAGTGGGAGAAGAAGGGAACTGGTAACAGAGAGCGTAGTCCTTCATGTCGATACGGACGAGGTCGTTGAGTCTGGGAGCAGGGAAGCTGAGGATACGAGAAACTTCTTCGGCGTGGAAGAGGTTGGTGGCTTTGTTCCAGTGGATCCACATGCCACGGAGGTAGTCGCCGAGAAGGTTGTACAGAGGGTATCTAGAAAGGAAACTCAAGCAGTAGGGGATCCAGTATGTCTCGCCGGGATTCTCGTAGTAGTCAGACTCTGTGCGCTTCCTCAACTCACGGATCGTCTCGGCACGCTTCTCGTCTGCGCGAGACCAGACGCGGAGGGCGATACCGTACAGAGTGTGCGAGGAATCTTGCTGGAGGACGAATGCATGGTGGACGCAGTGAGGCTGCATAGTGCCAGTGCAGATTTCGACATCGTGAGGGAAACATGCCTGGGCAGGGTTAGCATACTGCGGTACAATGCATGGCAGAGTTTGTGGAATGACATACCCTCATGGCAGCATGAAGGGCGCGGGCAATGTCGTTGTCCTGCTCCAGTCTCGGACTGCTTCCGAGAATCTCGGGAAGCCAGAACTGACCGACAGCACCCTTCATGTGTCCAATCTTTCCCTGTGAAGGTGGTGGCGCCTTGACCCATTGCGAGGGCTCACGACCGACACCACACACCATGTAGGCATGGGTGAGAGTCTTTGGCGTACGCTGGCCATTGCGCGGTTGTGTCAGCTGCGATGCCAGGGGCTGTGTGATACGTGAATGGAGCGACGAGGTGCGGTCGGGGATGACGACGTCTTCGTCTGTTCGGCTGGCAGGGCGTGATTCGCCGCGAGACGACCGTGGTCGGGATGTGAAGCTCGCTGGCATATTGTCGTTATCCTCGTTGGAGCTACGGCAGAGACTCCACGTTGCAATCGTCGTGTTTCACTTTGACTTTCACGATTCAACCGTCGGCTCTGAACGTGCCAATTTCGCTGTGACGACCGGCGTCCGGGCGTATGAGACTGTAGTTATTGGAGTGGAAGCCGTGTACGGCTGTCGTCAGGGTAGTGAAGGGGGGAAGTGAGGCTTTAGTTGGGACAGTGGACAACAGCGAGGGACGGAAAGCAGCAAGCAGGTCAGACGGTGCTGGGAACGAATGTTGGACAAGAGGAAAAGAGAAAGCGGTTCAAGGAAAGGGAAGAGAAGATGAATTCATCGACGGCCGGATAGCCTACTACAGGCAGAGTCGAGTCCGTAACCCGCTAACCTACTATTGCAAAGTCAAGACCAGTTACAGCGCGCCACTGGAGCTGATCGCAGCATAGTCCGTCGGGATCTACAGGTGTACAGCAACCACACTGGGGGTCCGCACGGCCATTGTCGATGCCAAACAAGAAGCTTTGCCGAATCAGCGTCGCCCATTTCTGCGCCTCGAGAGATGCTGTGGACCTTTGATCTCGCCCTAAGACTGCAACCCCGGCCATGCACCGCTCACCACTTTGCGACCCTGCAACAACCGTGAACAACCTACAAGGAACACTTCCTTCTCTGACCACCAGAATTCTGCTGGGTCAATTTCCGAGCCACTCCTGCCTGCGAAGCTTCTGTCTCGTAACAATCAATTTTCAATTCATCTGTCCGGGGGATGTTCATTATCCTTCCCAAATCAGCCAAATCACATCACAAATCACATCCCTGTTATATAAACAGATAGCCTTGAATTGCCTTTTCATCTCACAGAGCCTCGATCTATCTATCACCGCCGAGGATCCCTGTCACATTCAACAATTGTCGCGTTCTCTGCCCTCGTCTTCAACTTGCTGCACGCTAGACATTTGTGTGCTTCTCTTAACACTGGTCGTGAGCTCATCAAGCAGGAAGAAATGCAGCACTGGCGGTCATGCTCGAGATGCGTGCAACACAGTACGTGCAGCGATCCGCTGCACCTTACACGTTGCTGCCGTCTTTCCTGGAGGCTCGATATTAAATACTCCAGCCCAATATGTTCTCTTCGCGTCGAGATTCAGCCAAAGCGTTCCCAACAGCTGAAGATCAGTCGGCCTCTCCGAGCCTCCGACCTCGGCTGCCATCACATCCCTTGATCTGATAAGAAAAATCTGATAATCTCTACCACCAAACAGCCATCACCCGCGCCAGCACCGCCATGTCTCTAAGATCAAAGCCTCTTCAACACAAACACTTCAATGTGTCATTTCCAGACGAGCGCATTGTTCTGGTCACATTGAACAGGCCTGACAAGCTCAATTGCGTCGATCAAGCCACGAGCAAAGAGATTGCTGAGATCTGGGAATTGCTTGATCAGGATGAGACTTTACTGGTCGGTATCATTACAGGAAACGGTAGAGCTTTCTGTACTGGTGCCGATCTGGGAGGTGGGCTTGACAATATCACCGCTCTGTCCTACCCAAGGCTGACTCACTATCAGAATGGAACGACATGAACAGACGCGGCATGGTCAATGACATGTCAGCACCAGGCCTTGCTGGCCTGCCACGTAGAGCAGGAAAGAAACCGATCATCGCTGCTGTCAACGGTATCACAATGGGCGGAGGCTTCGAAATGGTTGCAAATTGCGATCTTGTGGTTGCTGTTTCCTCGGCCGTCTTCTCGCTGCCAGAAGTAAAGAGAGGCATCGTACCAGTCGCAGGATGTTTGCCTCGCTTGACACGCACACTGGGTCTACAACGCACCAACGACCTTGTTCTCACAGGCAGGAATGTGACAGCAAAGACGCTGTACGATTGGGGTCTTGTCACCGAATTGGTCGACTCTGCTGAGGAGGTCGTGCAAGCCGCTATCAAAACCGCGCAGCTCATGTGTAAGAACAGTCCTGATGCGTTAGTTGTTGGTCGCTTGGGCATCAGGATGAGCTGGGAAGCTGGTAGTGTCGAGGATACTGTGACCACTCTTGCCAACGACTGGTACCCACGTCTTGTTCAAGGCGAGAATTTCAAGGAGGGCATCAAGGCGTTTGCAGAAAAGCGCTCACCAGTCTGGGTGGGCTCAAAACTATAGATGCGAACCACACATCCTGGAACAGAGATCATCTATCTTTTGAAAGGAAGAGGAAGGATGCCAAACGCGATGGTAAAAGGATACCAGACATGCCAGACGTTGAGAATTATGTTTCCAACATGCCAGTTCCTCTAAGCGCCCTGCAGAATGGTGATGTGATCAACCGGCTCTCCACCTTTTGTGTTGCCAAAGCCTCGCGCCCTTCTCGGCTCTTCCCGATCTCTCGTTCCACGCAGACTCGAGCCGCTTGTTTCGTGTGCGCTCAGCCGTCAGACCTGAACCAGATTTTGAACCTTCTCAATCAACGGCCGAACGACAAAAACACAGGCCCTCTTCAATCTCTGCATCTACCGACTCAAACCCTATCGCGAGGCTCACGTGGTGTTTCACGATAACCGAGATGCGATCGTGACAAGGATTGATGCTAGCTAGCTTCCAGAAAAGCACAGATGAGAATCGTGTCCCGTTGTTGCACGGAAGCTCGAGAACCACTGTGTGACGGTATGTCATCGTTTCCATGGATCAATCCATGCAGTTCGATAAGGTCCTGTATCCACTGCGGCTCATCGAAAACACCCCACTCTCGTTCGCGTAACTCGACTTTGATGAACTGTACCAAAGATCTTGCTTTCTATCAAATGACTCGAGGACGGGAAGGGCTCGATTACTGTCAAAGAGCATAGCGGAGATTGTCCCGTCTATTCTCGACTTCAGGAAAGCACCTCAGAGACATTTGTAAAGTGTAGGGTTATGCCTGCCCTGAATAGAGCCTTTGTCAACAACAGCAGCAACAACCGCCATGCCGTCGGACGAGTATCGGCCTCTGGGTGTAATACGGACCGCTGTAACCTGGATATCCGCCTCTGCCATACCCACACCCTCCCGCACCATAGTAGTATCCTCCTCCGTACCTTCGCTGTCGTCTTCCTCCAGGAAAGTAAGCTTGCGGTGGTCGCTGAGGACCGCTATATCCTCTGTTGTATCCGCAAAAGCCAACCCTCCCACATGGTGCATAATATGTTGAATGGCGATATCCACAAACCTGCTGACGGTACTCGGGCATGAGGGCGTCTGATGCTTGGTTAGGCGCTGTGTAACGCATCTGTGGCTCAGAGTCGTAATTCTGAGGTTCATCATCAAAAGCCGCGTTGTCGATGATGTGTTCTGGTTCGAAAGTATGGCTCAGTCTGGGTTTCGATCTCTCAGGTTTTGGTAAGCCTATGACCTGAACTGATCTCTGCATGTCATCGAATGAAGTTGCTGATTGCCTGTTTCCAGCGATATCGTCGTCATATTTCCAGAACGAAGTTCCTGGAAGAATCAATACCGTCTCCAGAAACTTTGTGGGAAGTAGTGCTGAGAGTCTTGATGGTTGCGTATCGAGTTGATGATTGTCTTGCTTGTCATCCAGTATTGCTAGCAGATGAGCATCAGCCACGCTGTGTGTCGAGTATATCGAGTTTCGTGCACTTGTCATTGTGGCTGTCATGAAAGCAGCAAAAAAGGGTTTCCTGTTCACACCAGACACCGGATAACGTGCGGTTGTATATACTGGCCTCATCACTTTCTAGTATACTATACGTAAGCATGGGCGGATTGACGGTAATCGTGTCTGGGGTATTAAGCAAGCACTCAAAAGCCTTAGACGTTAAGCCTTGGATGTTGTGCTTCTGTCATTGTACGGTAATGCATGCATGCAAGTCAACCAATCTGTCTGAAAATCATATACACTCACAACCCTCCCGACTTGATGCCTCCGATAAGTGCTGGTTCAACGTCCACGCGTGCTGACTTTCTCGATGATTCAGAAACAGAAATGGATCTTCGTTCTTGATCGTCCAAGGGTATACAGTGACGTGGCTTCTCAACCTTTCTCCAACCCAGAAAATACTCAGGCAACGAAAGAACCACATTTTCCACAACACGCAACGTCTACACCAAGGCTCCAGTTGTACTTTGCGTTATGAGGATACGTGTGAACACAACTCTTTTGTTCTGTCCCTTGTGAGTCCTGCCTTGTACTCTTATCATTATCTTGCAACGAGAGAAACATAAACCGATATCGAAAGCTTCAAACTCCTTCTTCGCGTATGTTGTCATTCACTTCATCTATGCGAATCCTCTGATACATCTTTCGACTTAAACTTGCTTGAAGATCCGGGCCGTCACAACATTCCAGCGCTGTTGAAGTACACAATCCTGACTCACGAGACTGGCGGCAAGAAGTTCCAGTTCACCAAACACAGTCGTAAAAAGCAATACTGAGCACGTTGAGATGCACACAAGTCAGCTGCGAGAAAGACGTGTTGTAGGATACAAATTTTGGCTGATGATGATACAGTAAACCGCAGACATGAAAAATCGAAAAAGACAAGAAGGAAGGAACCAAAACAACACCAGATAGCATCAACATCCAGCACTTGATCGTCCTCATCCACTCACTCGCCAACATCAACAACACACGACGAGGACTAAGGAAAGCACTTCCAAAAGGCTTATTCTCTCCATCTCCAACCACTGACTTCACTTCTCCACTCTCAGCATCTGCATGAAACGATTGCAGCACAAAGGAAGCACTCAACCCTGAGCTTTGCAGTGGGGACATCTCTTTCCAACAATGACATATGTACCACAGCCAGGGCAAATGCGTGGAGACGAAAACATGACCTGTAGATCCCAGCGACAGATAAGCAACAGTCACCTTCTCAAGGTTAGGAGAAAGAGTGAAGTGGGTGAGTGAGGTGATAGGGATCATCAATTCTGAACACCGCAAGGACATCTTTTTCCAGCAATGACATATTTGCCACAGCCCCGGCACATGCGTGTTGCAAACATGACCTGTGTGATTGTGGCAATATATGAGCATTGATCTCTTGACTTTCATCTTGAGGTGGCAGAGGGAAGAGGAGGGTGGGCAGAGGAGTGATGAGTGAGATAGGAGTGATGGGTGAGAGAGGAGGGTCGAAAAGGAAGGGTGATAAAGAAGGATAAAACTTACAGGACCAAGGGGAGAGCTATCGCAACTGTTGACACAAGAGGAAAGAGAAACAGTAGTGCAAGGTCGAGGGTCACTGTCGTGGCTGTGAGTGTGGTTGTTCATGTGTTGAGGCATTGTCGGTGACGGATATTCGAGTTCCTCGATGAGAAGCTAAGAAAATTTCTTGGTCCTTGGAGATATAGATTGGATTTGCTGAAAGAGTGCTTTGAGGATGGATGATGAGAGTAGTATCGAGGTTATCAGTTCTGAGGCAGTCCTTATATACCCACCTCATCCTTCATCTCTGCTTCCAATCCATCCACCCTCAATCGTCACTTCGAAGTATCAGGCCATCTCCGAAATCCAAATCGTTGGTCGCGTCTTTCACCGCAAACTCTATCAACTCGACAAGTCATCTTTTCTGTATCAACAGACGGGACTCTAGCAAGAAAGAGACACAGTGCAGGTTTCCAGACTCCAGTCAAGCGGATGCATATCCATTTCGAGCTAGCTGCAGCAACCCCCCTGCTTCAGTGCTTCTTTGACCTGTCATTCTCCTCCGCTTCGTGCCGCCCCGTGTTCAGATCGTGCATATACGCGCGCTGCCAATGCCTGCCATCAAGGACAAACAGAAAAAAGTGACGGGTACCTGGATGATCATTTTGACGTGTTTGTGTTCCGGCACTGTTGTTCCGGGTTTGAGGGAGAGACACGAGGGCTTGGGTGTTGTCATTTGGCGATGGTGCATAGAGCATTGAAGCATTGGAACTACTGTCTGTGTAGGGTTGTTTGTCAGTGCTTTGCAGGTTGATATGTTACTGCAGATTCTGGCGTGTGAGGAAGCGATAATTCCTGGATGAATATTGTTCTTTGCATGAGATGTCGTCGTTATCTGAGGTTACAGCGACTGATGTGATGAAGCTCCGTTCTTTCGCATGTTTCTCCGGAGCCCAGGAGAAATTGATAATCTTTCTTTCATTGTTGATCGTTAATGACTTGTATCAATGGCCCGTTCTTGCAGATATGCAGAAGTGGTTCTATCAAGAAGCTTCTTCATTCCGTCCACCATGCTTTGGGTTTTCGATAGTCTAATGCAACCTCCTCAAAGCCTCGACAATACCCCTGACCTCCTCGACATCGACACTCAAGCCTTGAACAATCGCTTCCTGCAACTGCTCGTCACAATCCAAGAACCTTTCAATCAACTCGCCATCAACAAAGCGATTGGGCTCTTCACTCTCACGCACAGAAGTCCTGTATGCGCGGTAGCGGTTGAACGGTACGTTGCCCAGACTCACAACCTTTTCGGCCATGTTCTCCTGTAAACGCATGAGTGTGTCTTGATGTTGTGGTGCAATGGTTGCGAAAAGATAGATGGCGCCCTCGACAGTGGCGAGGAAAGCTGAGGGAATGACGATGGCGTTGGGGGTTGGCTGGACTTCAATCCGACGAATACGGTTGACCATTTCGCCGAGTTGCATGTCTGATAACACGCGCAGACGACGCTTGTCTTCTTCAGAGAAGCCGTTAGTGTCTTGGTTGAGGACGAGGAGGTTGCCTTCTGCGTCGCTTTCAAGGTAGGTGTTTGGCGAGATGTTGGCGACTGCTGTGCCCCACGTAGTATCGTAGTGGCGAGCAACTTCGCTGAGACTGTCGTCTTGACCGTTTGTGCCCTGCTTGTATTGCACGACAGAGATACTCTTCATCAAATCGGCAATCACAATCTTGTCTCCTGTGACTGAGATATCGATGGGTGCGGTGGAAGTTCGGTAGCTGGCTACCTTGTCAAGGTATGGTCGACTCGCCGTCTCGTATTTGAAGTTGTACATCACGACCTGTAACACATTAGCGGATAAGTTTATAGTGAATCACTCGAAAACTTACTGTTTTGACCAGAGCGGCCACGATGCGACCCTCACAAATTGCTAGGCACCTGCATGCTCCCTTGACTTTATGCTCGGCCACAAGCTTGAGGTGTCTATCGTCTGTCACTTCAAACACCAGGATGCGGCCCCTCGGTGCGTCTCCAACATCTTCCTCGATGTAACTTGTGCCCACGACAAATCGCTCGACTAGGTCACCCGAGCCGTCATCTAGCTTGGCACGAATACAGCTCTCAACTAGCTCCTCTTGGTTGAACGCAAAAGTGTGCAGCTCCTGGAACGCGACTTCATCCACTAGCTTGAAGTGACTCTCGATGTGTTCGTAGCTGTCCTTGATGGTACGCTTGATCGTACCTAGTCCAAAAGCTCGCAAGTCGGCAGAGTATGCGATTCTTCGTACGGTCTCATTGACAGGTAGCGTCTGCACATGTGTCGTTCTCTCCTCGTCCACGATGGCAAGCTTGAGTTCAGTTGCTGTGGCGATTGCGATGGCGTTGGGGAAGGCTTCGGTATCGAAAGGAGATACACATGTTGCGTCTTCCGCTGTGATTGCGGAATACACGATGCGACCCTCTGATCCGTAGATCAGACTCGGGTGTTCGCAGATGGCAAAGACCGTGTTCAGCCCGTTACCCTTCGGCAAAGCTTTGAAGCTTGCCTGTTGCGTACCAAGGATAATGCTCTTCTTGGCTGACAGAGTATTGGTGCTGGGATCGATGAAATATGTTACGACATTGCCATCTGCCATGCCGATAAATAGAGTTGGTAATGCGCCTTCGAGAATCGGAGTGACGAGCAATGAACGAGGGACTGCTATACTGTCTTCATCAATCGTCTCTGAGTGTATAGTCTTCAGAGAGGAAGTATCGAGCAGCGAGATACTTGCATCTTGCCAGAAGCCGACAACACAAGTGTTGCGTAGAGTAGGTGATAGAGAAATACAGGCAACTTGTGAGCCCACGTCGAATGTCCTTGATGCTGTCACCTTGACGTTGTCGCCAGAGACGTCGAGCATGGTAAGGCCAGCACCGCTGATAGATATCAAAATGCTGTTGTCCGCTGTCGAAGCTGCTGCGATAGACGCGCCGCCCTCCGGCGACCAGCTGGCCAGACTCATACCACTCTCAGGATCAACCACGTGGACGGCAGACGCAGTGATCTGTAAGATTCGGCCATTGGGAAGATTGGTGGCGAATAGTGTGCTTTGTGACAGATCTATGCCCCTGAAGTTGTCGACTTCCTCGACATCACCGTCAGACGAGAAATTGAACACTCGGGTGTGTGCGATGAAAGACACAAGCAGTGTGTCTACGAACTCAAGAGCTGGGTTGGATTTAAGACTGAAGACCTCAGTGATATTTTCCATCTCACCAATGGAGCCAAGGTCTTCCAGGCCGACACCACTTCGGACGCTGCGAAGACTACCGTCTTTGGAAGCACCACTACCGGTGACAATACGAGCCTGGCCGGAGGAATACTCGTTGACTTGAGCCTCAGCAGAACGATTTCCCATGTCCATGACTGTAAAATCGAGGATAGGCGCAATGTTAGGGAAGGTCTGCAGGATCTCGATGTCGCCTTCGCCGATCTGGATGAGTTGAGAGTTTCCTTGATGAGAGCCCACGAATATGCGTCCTCCATCCAAGTAGACCAGAGTTGATGCCCGTGATGTTTCACCAATAACGTCTAGCTTCCAACCCTCGAGATCCTGTTTGCTATTCAGGACCACCATCAGCATGTACAGCTTACCGTACTCGTCAGCAAGGATAAAGCGTTGGTCGTCGATCTGTGTCCAGGCGACAAAGATGGTAGCTTCTTTGAGGGGCTCACTCTTTGCAGTTTTGCGCATCCTGCCATCGAATTCTTCACAGTATGAAATGGTCGTCTCTCCCAGTACAAGTACACCATAAGCTGGGCGAGGTAGAGGTATGAGATGGCTGGCACCCAGATCGAGCTCTTCGTCTGCGTCCTGCTCATTCTCAAGTTCCGCTGAGCCAGGGTCGTTGGACTTCAATGCAGGAGAGTAGTCGAGGTCGCGGACCTTCAGGCGGACTTTTCCCATAGAATCCTCGTAGAGCAAGGCTAATTGTGGCTTCGCCTTTTCACTCCTCCTGTGCAGAAAGGCTGATGATCGTACGTTGAGTTCGGGTATGCGGACTGAGGCTGGCTCGCCTATGTCTCCCAGCTGAGAGAGTGCTGTTGACTTGCGCTTCGTTTCGTGTGTGATGGGTATGACGGAGACGATTCCCTCGTAGATCTCGATGGTCATGTACCTTCGTGTTGGGTCGATGTTGCATCGTTCTCCGAGTTGTGCTTCTCTTGCTGCTTTGTCGGATAGATCCTTGAAACTCTTTTCTGTGCGTAGTTGCTTGGTGGTAGGGTCCCATGAGAGGGTGAAGTACATGTAGCGATCGGTACCGACGAATAAGTGGTCGGTCTGAGATGATTGAGGACGGATGGTCTGTAGCATGATGACCTTGCCGTAGATGGCCTTTGAGTGCTGCAGGACCAGGCCATCTTGTTGCTGGGCATAGAACTCTAGGCGGTTGGCCTTGCTACCGTCGTGTCAGCGCATACAATCAAGCTCGTTGGATGTGACCTACGCCACCACAAGTGTGTCGTCGTCCGGGCTGAGGAAGTTCAGCTTCAGCGCGTGCCGGACGCTGCTGGGCCGATGAATCGATGCCAGATATGCCATACTGTTAGAACAAATAGCTTGGTACAGACACAAGTGTTATGATCAAGTGAAAGAGAGCTCAAGAGCTTCTGCGACAATCGCCATGACGCCGTCACTGTCCTTATCTCCGCTCCGAGGCTGCCATATCCAAAAAGTGCGGAGAGACATCACCAACACATGGCAAAACAACTTTCACTCAAATGCTCTTACAACAATCTATTCGTCCGATATATGTCTAGGTACTTGATCTCGTCCTGGATATTCAAGTGTACCGTCTGTCTTGCCTGTTGTTTTATTTTTTTGACTGTGCAAACTCGATAGTTCTGACGGGCGTCTTTTGACGGTCTCACATCTGGATCTCGAAGTTGCAATGCAGAAAAGTTGTTCTGCTCGATAACACAACCAATTTTTGTGATGGCAGCATGAAAATGTCAGAAGACATTCAATAGCACTCTCTGGTGATACTAAAAGATATAAAAGAACAATTGAGCTCGCCTGGTGACCGCTAGCCATGATCGATGTCAAAACTTGTATGTTTATAGGACGACCCTGACTTGAGACTAATAACACCAAGATTTCACCGTCTCCAAATCTTCATAACGACGATAGACTTTACTTCTGATACTTGGACATGCCAAAAGCTTGGAAAATCATTCTGCCGGTCAGTACGAGTCGTCAACCTTCTCAGACGTGGGTTTCTATCAGACTTGGCTCTACAAAATTGCATAGTGCTTTCAACAAAACATAGTTCTATTGATTGGCAATCGTGAGATTGTCGGCTCTCTCTCTGAAATCCGTCTTGTCAGGGGAACAATTATGCATATTGACAGCTCATGCAGAATCGCTCTTTGCTGTATACGAGGAAGGTTAGAATGACAGGCAGGACATGTCGTTGTTCAAGCTGGCGTCTGTCGGATGTTTCGAACAATAAATCGGGTCAGCGGTTGAATGGCGCACTAGTGGGTGCATATGTCATAATCACCGTCGACCACATGGCACTGGACTTGTTTTATGTGACAGTGCAGACCAGGCACAGTGACATGTTTCAAAAGGATTGGCCATCTGACAGGCTTGAGTGTGACCAATATGGCCAATACACGGTGAGAAGAGAGGCATAATTAATCACAAAGTGGCAGAAACGACCAACCTCCCCGCCATTCGCAAGAAAGAGGCAGAGCACAGGCCAAGAGGGTACATACACGATAGTCTATCGATATGCGCAGCACCAATAAATATGCCCGTTCACGTTCACGCTGCACAAGAAAAGAAAAGGCCTTGGAGCAAGAGCGATGCATTTGTAGGCAGCGTGGTTATGATCAGATTCTGACATCTATTTCTTTTCAAATCGAGGACGTGAAATCTCGCAAGTTGTAAAAACAGCGCAAGCTTGTGCAGACACATCCCAACCATCTACTTATCGCATCCCCATCGGCACACAAGCGATTGACAATCCCTGACTAGGCGCAAGCAAAGTCGCGCATGGTCGAGTAGCAAACCTTTGAATCTCTTGAATTCTGACTCGGTCGAATCAAGAACTTGAAGCAGTTGTTGGCAGGGCACCGCTTGGACCACTGACGAGCGCAAAGCAACTTTGAAGTGTACAGCGTCACTGCCCGTCCCGCGCCGCCGTCTTTGCATCTGTGTGCTTTGACGCCGCGAGTTGCGACAGCCAGAGTCCAACTTATCGACGACAAGCTCCCTCCGACCTGTCGCTAATCCACCATTCGTATCACTCGACCATCCCCGCGACCCGCGCATTCGACCACGACAACAACGACGACTCTGCCAGCCACAGATATTCTAGCACAACCAGCAGCTGCGCCTCGACCCTCTATTCTTCTTCTCCTTGTTTGCACCGCCGGCTACTGAGAGCCCATCAGAGCCAGCCAGCTGCAGCGCGTCCTTGTCCACACTTCCGAAAATGAATGGATCCGACATCAAAAAGGCCGCAATCCAGAAAGCAAAGCAGGTCGCCCACTCCGCAACCAACGCTGCCAACGGCAACAACGGCAAGAAGCGCAGAAAGCAAGAACTGAAACCCATCGTCACCTCCGAGCAGCAAGAAGCGTAAGTCAATCTTGTCGTCCATCGTTTCGCTCACATCTGACAAGACTCGGCCAACAGCGCTTCGGCAACCGCTTCGCCCATGAGCTACCAAAAATCCACAAACTCCACCCGTGACCTGAGTCCGTCCGGCTCAGACTCATCCTCGCTCTCCGGCGACGAGCAGACCGAAAACACGGCCGACGAGGAGGACTCGGAAGACTACTGCAAGGGCGGCTACCATCCCGTCCAGGTCGGCGAAGAATACAACAATGGCAAATACACCGTCGTGCGCAAGCTAGGCTGGGGCCATTTCTCGACCGTCTGGCTCTCGCGCGACAATGACACAGGCAAGCATGTCGCTCTCAAGGTCGTGCGCTCTGCCGCCCACTACACCGAAACTGCTCTGGACGAGATCAAACTGCTCAACAAGGTCGTTCAGGCCAACATGGACCACCCCGGCAGGAAACATGTAGTCAGCTTACTCGACTCCTTCAACCACAAGGGTCCCCACGGCATGCACGTCTGCATGGTCTTTGAGGTACTCGGTGAGAATCTTTTGGGGTTGATCAAGCGCTGGAACCACAGAGGTATCCCTATGCCTCTCGTCAAGCAGATTACCAAGCAGGTGCTACTGGGTCTCGACTACCTCCACCGTGAATGTGGCATCATCCATACCGATCTCAAGCCTGAGAACGTCCTGATCGAAATTGGTGATGTCGAGCAGATTGTTAAGACGTACGTCCAGGAAGATCCCGATAAGGCAAAGGACGAACACCGCAACGGCAGAAGGAGGAGAAGAACCCTCATAACCGGTAGTCAACCTCTTCCCAGTCCTCTCAACGCCAGTTTTAGTCAGACCGACCTGTCAAGCCTCAACAAGCTCATGGCAGAGCAAGGTAAACCTGTTCCAATCACGGGCCCAAGCCCCAGTCCGAGTCAAGATGTTGAAATGAGTGGTGCTTCAGGCGCGACTTCTCCCACAAAATCCATGAAGGAGTCTCTTGGTATCTCAGACGAAGCCGCGCAAAAGGAGCGCGAAAAGACTGCGTACGTTATGAACTGTCACTCACCTGCTATGCATTTTCGACTAACCACAATCGTAGTGACATCCTTGCCAACAACGTCTCTGGTATCGACCTCTCTTCTTCGACTTCATCAACCAAGGTGCCAGAAGAGGTAGCCTTCGACACCATCTCGGTCAAGATTGCCGATCTGGGTAACGCATGTTGGGTTGGGCATCACTTCACAAACGACATTCAGACACGACAGTACAGATCACCAGAGGTCATTCTCGGCTCAAAGTGGGGTGCTAGCACAGATGTTTGGAGCATGGCTTGCATGGTAAATCAAGTTCTCTGCTGATACTGATGGCGTTTAAGCTAACCATCTCCCAGGTTTTCGAGCTCATCACGGGTGACTATCTGTTTGATCCTCAATCTGGCACAAAGTACGGCAAGGACGACGATCACATTGCTCAGGTCATTGAACTTCTCGGCACCTTCCCGAAGTCCTTGTGCGTGGGTGGCAAGTGGTCACAGGAAATATTCAACCGCAAAGGAGAGTTGCGCAACATCCACCGTCTACGTCACTGGGCTCTCCCCGATGTTTTGAGAGAGAAATACCATTTCAGCATCGAGGAAAGCAAGCGCATTGCTGAGTTCCTGTTACCCATGCTCGAGCTCCTCCCTGCAGACCGCGCCAACGCCGGAGGTATGGCTGGCCACGGCTTCCTGGAAGGCGCAAAGGGTATGGATGGTGTCAAGCTCGAGATCGAGCCAGGCACCAAGGGCGAGGGCATTGATGGATGGGCCACAGAGATTAAGAAGCAACGGTAGTGCAGTCGCAAGCACCTTTGCTGTTGTTGGACACGAGTCAAGAAATGGGCCGTACGGACGGCGATAGTGGTTTGCATTACCGTCCACCGCAACAGATTGTTCTTCTTACATTTACGAGAAACGCCATCGCCGAGAGATGAGGAATCACAGCAGACAGTTGCTGGTGCTGCTACTGCAGGACGCAAGAAGCGGACGAAGAAAGAAGGAGGATAGACGAAACAGAGAAACCAAGAGGTCCTAGGAAAGCAAATCATGGAACAAAGCCACAACAATGGCGCCCAGGAGAAAAGAAGAAGACTGAGATATTTTCGTGCCTGGCTTGGGGTTTTCTTAATACTTTTCTTTTTCTTATGTTTCTCTCTTGCATTGGTCGGATGTCAATATGCAGAGTTTAAGAAAACGAGATTCGGTTCTTTTATTACGGTCAAACACACCTTTTCTTATAAATTCGACGTGATGAGGATGATGATAACCATGGTTATTCAAATTTGCCATAGCACAGCAAATGAAGAGTCTAGGAGAAGGGTAGATAGAGTATTACCATTTGCGAGTAGACAGGACGTGCAACGTAAACATGCAATATCATCTCAAACATGATACGAGAAACGAGGCCAACCATGCCATCATGACCGCCACAAAGACCACGGTGACTCGGGATTTGGATTTCAGATTCACACAGAGAGACATCTCGGGATCTTAGCCATTGAAGGCCAGTGGTAGGTGAAGTCATGCAATTGCCGGGCATCAGACCAGAATACGGCGTCTGTACGGGGAACGAATGGCACGATTTTGTGGGCTGTCAAAGGGGGGCAAAAGGAAAGGGATTCGGAGTTCTCCCGGTTGGCTTTGTTTGGTGACGAGATGATCTCAATGCTTAGTTCGAGATTGACGCGGTATGATTGGTTGAGATGACCTTCCTTGGCGATCATCTACCCCCAAAGAGCGATCGGAGCTTCTAGCCTCCGTGAAATCCAGGGACCAGTGGAACGACTTGTGGGCAAATCGTATGATTTTGGTTCTCACTGGAAATTTAACATTGGTCCCGACGTCTGAGGCGTAGGTGGTTGTTTAGAAAAGGGTCAACTCAACACTTCTGTGTTCCTTTGTTGCACTCACATACTCCACTCTCCTACGGGTTCTTTTCTTTCTTTTAGCATCGACACGGTCTTTCAATTGAAGGACCACGAGAGGCTTGCATCATGTCGTACCTGTGAGCTTCTCCGCCCCTTTGTGCCTCAATTCAGGAACACCAATTCTGACGTGTCGACAGCAACGCGACGGCCATTCTTGAGCACGCTCTCCCTCACACCTCGGACACTTACTGGAACCAATTCGAAAAGGTCTCCGAGTACAATGTACATCTCAATTACTTCGAGAAGCTGTGGATGGCGTGGTACGCCTACATTGGCAACGACGTGCTCGCCACTGGTATCATGTCCTTCTTGATGCACGAATTTGTCTATTTTGGCCGCTCTCTCCCTTGGATGATTATTGATCGCATTCCCTATTTCAACAAGTACAAGATCCAGAACGTACGTCGACCAATCGCTTTATCCGCGCTCCGCGACCAGCATACTGACATGGTCTCCAGCAAAAAATCCCCACCGCTGCTGAACAATGGCAATGCGCCAAGCTCGTTCTGTTGAGTCACTTTACTGTTGAGCTCCCTCAGATTTGGTAAGACAGCATTCATCCGTCAAGAATTGAGTCCGCAATGCTAACAATGCTTTCTCCAGGCTCTTCCACCCTATGGCCCAGTTCTTCGGCCTCGGCACCGGCGTTCCTTTCCCTCCCGTTTACAAGATGGCCTACCAAATCGCAATCTTCTTTGTCTTTGAAGATACATGGCACTACTGGATGCACCGCGCTTTCCACTGGGGACCCCTTTACAAGGCCGTACACAAGATCCACCACCAATACTCTGCTCCCTTCGGTCTCGCTGCCGAGTACGCGTCGCCCATTGAAGTCATGAGCTTGGGTTTCGGTACCGTCGGTATCCCCATCGTGTGGTGCGCCATCACCAAGGACCTCCACATCCTGACCATGTACATCTGGATCGTCCTCCGCCTCTTCCAAGCCATCGACGCACACTCTGGCTACGAGTTCCCCTGGTCGCTCCACCACTTCCTTCCCTTCTGGGCTGGCGCCGAGCACCACGATGTTCACCATGAGAAGTTTATTGGCAACTACTCGAGCTCTTTCCGCTGGTGGGACTATGTTCTGGATACCGAGGCTGGTGCTGAGGCTTCCAAGAGAAGAAGAGAGAAGAAGCTCGCAAAGGCCAGAAAGGCCCAGTAAACGCCTTGAATGTCCTTTTTATGTTTCAATACGTCTTTGACGGCGTCTCTCGGACACGGCACGGTCGAAGCCTGAGTAGCTTTTCCACTCCGGTTGCCGGGCTTTGACGTTTACCGGACTCCTTCGTTATAATGGCACATCTTTCTCTCTTTTTCGTATCTTTTGCATTGGGATGGAGTTGTTCATAGACAAGAAGAGGAGGATGTACGCTAGTTCAGGTATCTGAAGTAGACTATTCGCGTATAGCCCTATAGACTCATCACGAGCATGGAAGTACATGCAAATACAAGACATCCTACATTTCCAATCTTTTTCCAGTGTCCTTAGATCGGGTTGCGATGTCGAGTCGTGTGAGATACAAAATGTAAAGTAGTAGACGGCCGCTACTTGGGGCTTACAGCGCCAATAGCCAAGGTACCTAGATGGTGAGTGGTCAGATATGTTCCAGAAAGCGTTAGAAGTTGAGCAGTACAGGTAAGCAGTCAGCCTCGTGAGTTTATTAGCATGCTCTGACACATGAAAGCCCGGTTTCGTTAAAGCAAGCCTTTCGTCATCATCACACGTTTGTTGGTCCACGTCGCACAACTTCAACTTTGTTGCTATCCATGTCAAGACATTACTGACCGACCAACTCTTACCTCGTTCTGTTGAAACGACACAGGTCGCAATCATGTCTTTCGTCGTGGAGTGAGTACTACCATTCATCCCCACAACCGCCTGTAGCCAGCAGAGCCCGGCGCATACACCTAAGACAGTTCGTGGAGCTGACAACAGCACTTTCACAGTCAAGTACGACGAGTAGACTCGCAGATCGACCGTCTACAGCTGAACGCACCACCACCAGTCGGACCCATCAATATCACCGGCGACGACCAACACTTTCCCTCGGACCGAGCCGAACACCTGCAATCCCTGGTCAAATCACTCTCCATACCTCCTTCGTCGAGAAACCCTCTACTCTCTGCCTCTCAGATCCACCACTACCTCACTCGCGCCCAGATCGTCTTACCGGACCAAGGACAAGATCTAGCCGCCCAAAAGCACGATGGTGAATACGAGCAAGAGTTGGCTTGGCTGCTGGTTGCAAAGGCCACGGTGCAGGTATACGGCTTGATTCTGTCGCGTCTGCTGGACGAGACGGTCGCCCTTGCAGATGATGTCTGGTACTGGGATCAAGTGCTGGGAAGCCAACACGCTACTGCGCTTTACAGCATGCAGACCGCGCCTTTGCGTCTGGCCGAGTGGAGCAACTACGTCTGGGTGGATGTGCGCAGGAGAAGTGCTGATTTTAGTATCCGTGGTGCTGGTGCTGAGGCACAGCAGAGCTTGACGGCACGCTGGACTGAGTTCTATGGATTGGTCAAAGAGGTGGTCAGGGAGAAGGGGGTCAAAGAGATGCGAAAACGCGTTGTTAGCCCTGTTGCTAGGGTTCGCAGCTCTGTTCGTCAGAAGCAGAATGAACTCAAGAGATGCAGGTTGCGTGGAGCCAACGCTTTGGGCGTGTTATTGGGAGAGGGCTTGATGAATGAAAACATGCATGGCGAGGGCTTTGCGACCCCGAATGGCACTCAAGGCCGGGACAAGTGGAAGGCCAGTGTGGCACGAAACGTTGCTCTCATGGATGCTGTCCTTGCCAAAGTCAACGAGGAAGAGCTTGCGGTCGATAAATTCGACGCAGCCATTGCAGCAGCCACCGACGACGATCCACTTTACGATGTCGAAGTATACACTCAAGAGAATGGAGAGGCTTCCGAACTGGGAGCACACCCTGCGACCATCGCAGACAGGCTGATCAAGATGCTACATGCCAGGATCCCCGAATACACGCAGCAGTCAAAGGTCATGGTACAGAAACACGGCAAGCCATCACGTATTGTCCGATACTGGCTCCCCATCACTGTAGGAATCCTCTCATCGAGCACGATCCTTCGCTACCTTGTCAACCGCAAAGCAGAGATTCTCACCTGGATCCAAGAGTTTGGCCATACCATCCGCGACTTTTGGATCAATTGGTGTGTAGAGCCTACTCGCAAGGTCATTCAGACGATTCGCCACGACAAAGACAGCGAGGTCTCGATCATGTCGAAAAGGTCTCTCGAGGGTGATAGAGCCAGCTTGGAGCGCATGGTTGTAGACTTTGCAGTAGACAACCCAGGCAATGCGACAGACACAGGCAGCCCACTCACCGACGTGGAAATCGCAAGTCTCAGAGCCAAAGTACGCGAAGGAGACTTGACACCAGTGCTCAAAGCATATGAAAAAGATCTCTCCAGTCCCTTCATGGGCACGATCCGCGGAAACCTGATTCGCGCATTGTTGATCCAAGTGCAAAAGACCAAAGTCGATGTCGAAGTGGCCATGGGCGGCATCGACGCATTGCTCAAGAGTCAAGAATTGGTGTTTGGATTTGTGGGTCTCACACCCGGTATCCTCGTCACAATTGGAATATCAAGATGGCTGTCATCTACATTGACACTACGAAGAGGAGCAGATGCAAGTCGCAAGCAGGGACACATGATGCGACAACTGCGCAACATCGATCGGGTGCTCACAAACTCGACACCTACAGAGTTTGGAGAGTTGTACTACAAGGATCACGGACTACTGCTTTGTGAGGTGCATGTTCTGCGTGAGGCGGCGCATAGAGTGATGCCTGCACAGATTTTCAGAGACTTTGTCGAGGATGTGGAGGAGTTGGTTGATGTTAGAACCGGTGTCAAGAAGCAGAGGAAGGTGGTGAATAGGATCCGCTGGGCGTACAAGCGATACTTTTAGGTATTTTTTTCGTATCTGAAGGCAAACAGGACATGTAAGGTAGACGGCCAACAGGACTTGACAGTGGAGTAGATGCGGTCAATACACCAGTGTAGAGATGGCTGATCAATATGGACGTTTGCAACAGTGTGAAGCTACCGATGCAAAAGTGTGGGAGGGGTGTTTCCAAGTTGGAGTCGAGACTTGGCAGGCGCTGATGAAGGAGGGCAGAAGGCGGAGAGGGCTGGGCTGGGTCGTTGCGAGGAAGGCGGGACAATTGGCCAACGGTAACTTTAGGTCGTCGTCCATGATCCTGCAAGCTGCCTGCTGTTGTCTGTCTAACACCTGTGAACAAACGCCCCGCCGCCGACGTCGTCTTCCTTCTCTTTGTTGATCAAGACTCCCACATCCTGTGACTCTCGCCCAACCAACCAAGCACAAACACACACCGCCCCTCACCCTCAGCTGCGACGCTTATCACCCTTCGACTGTCTGTCCTGTAACCTTGCTGCCTGTCGATATACCACTTCCGTCTCTGTCACTTCCACCGCTCGCCTCTACTCTTCGACCGTCTTTCCAACTGCCACCTGTGCCCCCTTGCACCGCCAGCCGCTGTCACTCTCTCCCACACATCTGCCGTCGCCATGGCAGGCCAAAACCGCAACTATGACTTTCTCGTACGACACCCCACCCCACTTTCTGCCACTGCACCACAAGAACTCTCCTTCTTTCTAACACAATTTCCTCTGCAGATCAAGCTCCTCCTAATCGGCGACTCGGGCGTTGGCAAGTCATGCTGTCTGCTGCGATTCAGCGAAGACAGCTTTACGCCCTCCTTCATCACCACCATTGGCATTGACTTTAAGATCCGCACCATCGAGCTCGACAACAAGCGTGTCAAGCTGCAGATCTGGGATACTGCTGGTCAGGAGCGCTTCCGCACCATCACTACTGCTTACTACAGAGGTGCCATGGGTATCTTGCTGGTCTACGATGTGACGGATGAGAAGAGTTTCAACAGTGCGTTTCCTACTTCCTCTCCCCTCTCCTGCTTCCTCTGCCTGCTCTTCTCTATACTACAAACACTAACCCCACTTCCCCAGACATCCGCACCTGGTTCTCGAACGTCGAACAACACGCCTCCGAAGGCGTCAACAAAATCCTCATCGGCAACAAATGCGACTGGGAAGAAAAACGCGCAGTCTCGACCGCCCAAGGCCAAGCTCTAGCCGACGAATTGGGTATCCCTTTTATTGAGGTGTCTGCAAAGTCAAACATCAATGTGGAAAAGGCTTTCTTCTCGCTGGCTTCGGATATCAAGAAACGTATCATTGATTCAAGCGGTGGTGCTGCTGCTGGTCAACAACAAGGTGCTGCTCAGGTTGATGTGGGTGCGGGTGGTGCTGGGGTGGGTGGCATGGGGAAGAATTGCTGTTAGAGGGGAGGTATACTCCTTTTCTTCACATGCATTTCTGCTGCTTTTGAGTTGGCTGTTTTTCTGTTTTCCTGCTTGTCTTCTCGACATCAGGCTTGTTTTTCCTGCTTGCTTTTTTCCATCGACCGTTTTGTTCTTCCAGGGCTACAGGCGTACAACATGGCGTTTTTGCTGCCTTTCTATAAAGACCTACTATGGAGGATGGGTGGGCATGTTTTTCTGTTTCTCTGCTTTACTGCTCTGGTGTTTTTCATACTGCCCTTTCTATCATATCCAAGGCATAAACACGTACTCTTTTATACAAGTCAATTTTTACCAGAATGTCTTTCTGTTTTTCCCCTTTCCCACTTTTGATCGAAGTAGAACGTCTTTTTGATACCTATCCTCTCAATTCAACTCTTTCACTGGCAGTCTCTGCTAGAAAAGGGAAAGGAACGAGTATATTTGAGGTGAGTGAGACGAATGTGCGAGATAAGAGTTACTGTATACACCTTTTCTACAATTTTTGAGAATGAGGTTGCGTCTATTGAGAGATACAGATACCTTGATCTTCAGGCTAACTTTGATGTTCATCTCTTTTTGCACGTACGGACCAACGAGATCTTTTTAATGCTTTTGATGTGTTTTAGAGAGTTTTAGCTGTGATATCACTTCTTGTGTTTGGAATGTATATGCAACAGTGTTTGAGGAGGAAGAAGAAGAAGAAAAGAAGAAACCTTTCACAGGAGATTGGTTTCTTCATAAGGTGGAAGGGAAACAAGGATAGGAGTATTGCAAATGAGCTTGTTGGTATTTGTGGTACAAAGGCAGTTCTGTAAGAAAGATGTAAGGATGCCTTTGCCTTTTCTGTGTGCATCTGCCTAATGGAGAGGAAAAAACACCGACGCTAATAACAAAACGAACAACCACACCCATTCTCGCGAGAGAAAGCAACAAAAGAACTCCCGTGGAAAAAACAGAAGACCGTAAGAAGCAAGAGACAAGAAAACTCCTGATCAATCCAACAAGGTAAAAACAGGAAGAAAGAAGCACCCAAAAACACCTTTCTTGCACCAAAAGATCCCAAGATGCGAAAAGTCCAAAACCAAAACCAGAGACACTCCACATGCTCTCTCTCGTAGCTCCTTTTACTCCACACCCTCCCTCACAGGCGCAATAAGCGGACTCCTTATCCGACTAGGACTAGCCGCTCGACTCCTACTCCCAGATCTCAAAGTCGCAGGAGCCAATTGCTCTCTACTCTCCGTCCTAGCCAACATACCTCCCCTGCCAGTCATCGGCAATTGCAATCCCGGTGTTGTGGCTAGAGACAAAGTACTTGATGCATGAGCAGCTGAGCCATCAAAGTATCCAGGTGCGGGCTGAGAAGAGGTATTGCTGTTATAGAGGTTTACTCTCGCGGAACGGGGGGAAGAGTGCAGAACAGGGCTGCTAAAGCCATTGGGTGCTTTGGGGGTGGCCCAGCCGGAAGTGCGTCCGTTGTCCGAGTCAGAGTCGTTGGAGGCTATATCGTCGAGTTCGAAGTCTGAGGGGTCGGGTCCGATGCCGCCTTCTAATACGCGTTCGTAGGAGGGGCCAGAGTTGTTGGTGCCGAAGAGTTTGTTGAGACTGTTGGTTACGGTATTGGTGGATTTGCGTTTACTGTTTTTGCCGCTGGGGGGTGAGAATCCTGCTTTGCGGAGTAGAGAGTTGCGTCTGTCGCGGCCGCAGAGAAGGAAGGCTGCTACTAGGAGGATTATGAGGAGTAAGAGGAAACCTGGTAGTCTGCGGGAAGAGCTGGAGGTGAAGAGTTTGTCGTGCCAGTCTACGTCGTCGTCATTGAGGTCTGTGGGCAAAGGCTTGGAATTGCCGCCTGCGAATTGGAAGTCCTTGGGGAGAGTTGGTCCTGCAATGTTGCTGCCGAAACCAACGGCCAGTGCCTTGTCGTCAGGGCTCGGTACTTGTGAGGCAGCGTATAAGATCATCTTTCCTAGCGTCCAGCTAACTTCCACGTCGTTGATTTTGTTAACCGCTTGGAACGGATCCAGGAAGCCTTTTTCCTTTGCTCCGTCAATCACAGCCTTTGTACCATTGTGACCACCTTTTGTAGCTTCCAGACCAACTCTTGGGATACCGATACCATCGTGCAGCATGTTTATCATCCAACTGGCTTTGAAGCAGACCTCGGCAGCCTTTTCCGCCGTAACCTTTAACCCCCACTTTTGGTCTTTTACACCTTTTTGTATTGACTTCCAATCTTGACTGCAAAACTCCAGAACGCGTTGTTGGTAGGTGTTGAAGTCGTAAGCTTTATCTTTATGAGCCATTTCGAAAATCTCGTGAGTGGTATGCCAGTATTCAGAAACACCGACGAAATGATTGACGTCAAAGTCGATTGCAGGAACGTGTACACCATGCAGCAAACATGGAGGATCCAGACATGGGGCATCCTTGTCCAGCAACGGATATGTCTTTGCCAGACACTCTGGGAACTTGCCTGTTCCCAATAGATATGTTTCTTTTCCAGCAGCTTCGTTAGAATCAGGAGGAATGGCATGACCAGATTTAGTGACTTCCAGACCAGTAGGAAGACACGGATCAGGCAACTCTGCGATGCCAGGACTTGCTGTTGTTAGCGATTCAATGTATCGTCTGCGAGCCTCGTTGACACCATAGCCCAGCCAAGTGGTGACAAAGACTTTGTACTCGATGGGGTCGCCATTGACTTTGCGCATGCGTAATAGCTTCAAATCTTCAGCGTGCTTCTCAGCTTCGGTTGCATTGGGAGCGAAAGCAATCTGAGCAGAAGCACCTCCCATGTCGAGGAATCCGTAGGTGTGGTGGTCCTTACCGTGGAGATGTGTCTTGGAGGCATCGGCGTCAAAAGCACCGAGCAGGTAGTTTGCAGCTATCCAACCATATAGTCCTTCTGTTTCTCCAGGGATAACTTGGATGTGTAGACCGCAGTCGGGTAGTTGGAATTTTGTGTTCCGTTGTAGGTATGAGCAAATGTTGTCGAGGACTTGTGTTCGTTGGATGTCGGGGAGTAGGCGCATGCCAGCGGTAGCGAGGAGGAAGATGGGCGTGTCTTGGACCTGGTCATCGGGAATGTACTCGAGGGCGTGGTCGACAAGTCCCTTCAAGTGGTCGGGTCCAACTAGCTCTGGCTTCTCGCCGAAGGTCGAGACACCTGTTGTGGTGTGTTAGTCGCTGTATAAGTGCGCGAAAGGCATGGTAGCAACACACCTGGCTTGATCTTCAGCGTCCACTTCTTCTTGGTCTCCAACTGCGGCAGACTCTTGAGCTCAAGGTCGGAAGCGTCCTTCCTCGCTCGCTGCGAGTTGAGCCATCGGTAAATATGCACTCGGGTGCCCTGAATGGTTTAGTCACGGTGTTGCGACAATAATGTGTTGGTGGGAGTGCGTACAGATGATCCGGCATCCAGAATTACACCATATCGCCCTGTACACAATTAGTCTTTTTTGCGATAAGGAACAATGCCATCAGAAGTTTGTACATTTGCCCATTTGTTCGAGTCCGAGGAATTGCAGATGGGAGGGAGAGTCGGATACACTGGGGCTACCTCAATCGCAAGAGCATGGCAGAAAGTGGTGGAGAGCGGCAGATTGGCAACACTTGGGTGGATTGCATGTGAGTTTTGTTGACCCTTCTGTCGCTGCAACAGTCCGATGCCTCGCCCGTTCGCGCCAAACCTTACCTTCGCTTTTAGCCTCCGACCCCACACAAAACTCTCGCTCCTGTTCAGCCAGACTCAGCGTCCCTTGCGCTGCTGTCCATCCCCCTCACAGCTGACGACGCATTCTTCCTCTCCAGACGAGACACTCTGCCGCTTCTCTTGTCCTCGACTTCACTTTGAAACAATTTCTTGTCTTTGACAGTTGTCGTGACGCCGGTGGCTGTCCGTATATTGCCTATCATATCGCGCGACATTCAAGAAGCCCTTGTACATGACGTTGGATCTACAAGCCTGACTAGCTGATTACCGACACCAACGCCCTGACTTCTTTATACAGCAATCAACGGCTGTATTGATAACCACACACAAACTGGAAGATAAGCGATGTAGAAGGTACGTACTCTGTCAGCAATCGCTTGTCGCTCGTGTCGGCTCAAAATAGACACTCCCGCACCATCGACACTTTTCTTTTGACAATGAACGCGTCGAGTCACTTATGGTGAATGATGGGTTCGAGCGACTTTACAATTCTCTTTGACCATCCCACTCCAACATGCCTACTACTCTCAACTTCTAGTGACCCATACATACGACCATTGCAACATGGTCAAAAGCTGGAATAATGCCGCAGCCACGCCCACGCCTACATCGACCTCTCCACTCATCGACCCGGCCAGGCATCCCATACCGACAGACAAGAGTGCAAGTGTCCCGAAGAGGACGACCACTTTGGCGTGTCGGATCTCATGCACCATCAGCAGACCGTGTACAATTTGCTCGCACTTTTGACTCGCATCGAATTGCGCGCGATTGACCGAGAAGTTCGGGGTCTTCTCTTTTTCGAATCTGGCTGGATTCCGAAGGGCCAGAGTGTATGCTTCGCTGTAGCATTTAGTTTTCACAAAGACTTCCTGAACAGGGCTCTGACTTTCGATGTCGTTGCTCTTGATCGACTCGCGTCCCTTCAAAGGTCAAATTATGCGCAAACGGAAAGTAGGCCTTGCTTACCTTGATCACGGTCGTGGTATACACAATCGGAGAGTATAGAAGAGACGATGCTCTATCACTGAATATTCTCTTTCGAGGCAAGCACAATTGTTGGATTCGCTCAAAGATCGTTGCTCCCGAGCAACCAGACTCGAATTCCACAAATTCCAGGTAGTATAGACCGTTTTCTGCTTTTCGAATGATGTTCCATCTCATGGTTGGCTCTGAAACTGACATGTTGTAATCGGTATGGTGTTTGGTTGGCGGCCGCCTGTTTCCAACCAGGTCGACGCATGCTTATGAAGTTACAATATCACTAGACTTACGGAAGGTTGCAAGAGCTGAGAGTCCAAGTGTGGCATCTACGCATTCGCGCAAAACCGTGCTTTTTCAAGAGCATTTGCGCATTTGATAAGCCGCGTAGTATAGACAATTTTACGCACTTGCGTATAATGTCTCCATTATATGTACGCCACGCTTGAACATGCATGAGCTCAGCCACAGAAGGAGCAATCTACGCAGCTGCGTGAATACAGGCTGCGCGCTCCTGCCTGTTGCCGCCGCCAGCACATACAAGACCGCAAAATCCCTTGAAGTCGACTCAGTCCTATCCTTCCTACTTCGCAAAATTTTGCAAAATACCTATCCGACCTGCACCATCTTCACAACTATGACAGGCACAGAATTCGTCTTTGTCAACTCTTCTGGAGATGTAGACGTCAAAGCCAGCCTTCCCACTATCAGACAGCATGTCATGCAGGACTTTCTCCGACGGCAAAGAGAGACGGAAAACGACCAACAGGAGTTGTCAACAATCTCTGAGCTCGGTACGATGTCGAAGAATCGTCAGATGGCACATTCGTCGCGCAAGGCGCCATCACCTATATACCCAGCTACGATGCCATCGAGACTGCATAGAAGTGTTGAGAGGCAGCACCTACTATCAGGTTTGCGAAGTGGAGACAACACGCTGTTTTCGTTGAATGAATTGCACGTCAAAACAGATGCTGAGCCTGCGCTTCGCCTGGCTGCTGCCGAGCAGATGCGACCTTCTATGACAGATCACGCGTCAATGGTTTCCCTAGAGGCAACTCCTCTACCATCACCCACGAGTGGCAGAAGCCCCAAGATACGATGCCAGTGCCAAAGCCCAATTGAGGATGGGCCGATGGTCCAATGTAGCCTTTGCGCTATGTACTCTCACAGCTCTTGTGCTAGTCTCAGTGGTACCGCAAATAGGTATTTTTGCCACTTGTGTGCGAGGGTCAGTCCCATCTCAACAAGATCCTCTTTAGCGGACGTCTCGTACGTCCTGTCGCGACCTACAAAGCGCGCGGGCGGAACACATCCGCCAAAACGCTCCATTGACCGTAGTATGGCGCCAGAATTCCGCGACGACGGCATAGATGTCAATGAAGTTGATAGCGATGATGAGGCGGGTCAGAAATATGAACGATCTATGAGTCCCTCTGATAGCCATCAGTCATGGTCTGCATCCGATACAGGGTCCAGGACGAGCTCAGGGAGACCGATGGACGACTTGGATGATCTGGATAAATATCTTCTCAATACGGAAAGCTCGAGACTTAGACATTGGCTCTTAGAACGATCTGAGCTAGAGCCTTTCCTCCAACACCTACAACGCGAAGTGACGTATCGGCAGCACGAATCGTCTACGCCGCACGACCAGCCTGCAGATATATCGTCAAAGTCCTCATCTAAGTCGTCTTCTGCTTCCCCTTCTACTTCCTCCTCGATTCCTACGACTTTGTCAGGCGAAACTTCGAAGGGCAACAAACGGCGGCGTGACGATCCAGGCGAGCAAGATGAGCAACCACAGAAGAAAAGACGTGTCCCCGAGGAGGAAGCTAAGCCAACATCGACACCACGGCTTGCCTGTTTCTACAACAAACATGATCCTATGATGTATAGATCAAACGCTTCGACACTGAAGAAATTTGAGATCTGTGCGACGCACGACTTTCAGAATATGAACAAGCTATAGTGAGTCTACCATGGTGCGTTTGTCATAGCTCATAAGTGCCAATATTGATCCAAGGATAGCGAACATCTGAAACGTGTACACTCTGGTCAGGCACTCCAATGTCCGAGGTGCACTCGTACTGATTTTCGAACCCCTGAAGACCTCCTGGCACATCAGACGGCCGCGGAAGCTTGTATCTGGATTCCGTTGACTCAAGTAAAGCGCATCAAGTGGATGAGTGATGACCAACGCCTAGCTCTACAATCTGAGGTCGCCAAAGAGCTCAGAGGCCGTCCGGACGAAGAAAAGTGGAAGTTTGCATATAAAAAGCTGTTTCCAGATGTCAGTCCGGACGATATCCCAAGCCCATGTGAGTATTTGTGATAGAAGCTGGCTTCGACTCTCTGACTGTCCCAGTCTTCCAAGACCCTGTCATTTCTATCGTATCATTCATCGTCGATCACTATGAACGGCGCCTCCGAAACGATATACAGCAATCTAGCGACTTGCCTGATCTCGAGAGCCGGATTCCCGCTATTCGCGGGCAGTTCCTTGCACAATACGGTTTAAGTGTGGATGGGCTTGACAACGGTCCCCCTCAGGATCAAAGCATGAATCTGCCATCGTTGTCTGGCAGTTTGGATCCATCGCCAGAAGATGACACTGCCCTCTTAGCGCGTTGGGAAGCCACCATGAACGAAAGCTGGCCTCAACTCGACATCATGCCTCCTCCCGACTACCTGGTTTCGATACACGACGAACTAGACAATATAGGCACTGAGAACGACATGCTAAGTTTCACAGAGTCTGGGACGGATCCATTTGGGAACACATCTATGTCATACTCCTCCGAGGTTCTATGAAGAGTGCAGTCACTTTCTTCACCCCCAAGCACTCTGTTATCCAAGAGGTTTGATTGAAGCGATGGTAATTTTTTGGATATAGCGTTGAAGATTGTGCGTGTTGTACTTGCAGTGTGATTTAACGTCGTTGGCATAAGGCTTGGTGTCACCGATGGTTAGTGTAGCGAGCGAGAACGTCTGGCTCAAAAGTCCTTCCCACGAGAGACATGATTAGTAGTGGACACCCACGCCTCAGCCGAACGCAGCTAGGCCTTTGCATTCTTCTGTTGCTTCTTTGTTTCCTCCAGAAATCGAGGCACTTGCCCAACTCCAGCAACGTAGACGACGTGCCTCTCGGACACATTGAAGGAGAAGATGGCCATGAAAACGTTGGTTCCGATGTGCTCTATGGCAACTCCAACAACCCTGCCGGCATGTTTCACAGCTACGGATTTGGCCCAGCCAATACAGCACCAGGTGAAGATGTCGCGTCCCCGGCCCAGCACCCAGGCCGCCATGCTATCGGCCCGCAACCTCCAAACCAAATGGATCATCCCAGCGGCGCACATAGCGTGCCAGCTAAGAGAAGGAGAAGCACTCGTGCGATTGCAACCGGAGCTGAACTACTATCGAAGACAGCTGGTGATTTCATAGGAGGTGATCTCATCGCAGGAGATCAAGTTGCCACCTTCGTCTGCCCCTTGAAGTCATGCGCGATGGAGCTGCCTAAATCCGACATGCTGACCTCGCTTTGGTCGCATTGTGGTACTGAAGACCACGCAGAGGCTCTGTATGCGCAAGACCACTACCGCTGTGAAATGGGCTGCGAGCTGGGCTTCGCTGACACTGGTCACCGCCTGGATCACTACGCCAACGCCAAATGCTATGATGGAGAGCTGTCTAGCACCCGATGTCACAGACGACGAATACGGCCCACTCGTTACATTTGGACCGTACCCATGCCCAATGCCGGGCTGCCATGAGAGGTTCGTGACTTATGCGACCGTCCTGGACCTTTGAACGCATTTATCAATGAGCACTCGCTTTTGAGACATTATATGTCATTGGGTCGTCAAGGGCACAAACACGACGATAACACTCAACACCTTGCCATTCGGCACCTGGCCATCCAGCGACACGGTGACTCTTACCCACCGGTCTCCGGAGACCATTCCAACAAGCACCGCAAGTATCAGTGCAAGGCTATCAGACTAGACTTTGAGGCAGAAGGAAATGCCCTGGTCGGTCCCACAGCAATATGCTCTAATGCTCCCGACTCGTACTTTGTTGCGCAGGACATATAACGAAGGTCATGGCGGACAGTACCTCATATTCATCTACCGTAACATCAGCGCTCCTGCGTTGGGCTACGGCTACCGCAACAGAGACCGTCTCGCGGACGAATCCAAAATCGCTAAAACGAAGGATTATCTGACACGCCACTGTCGTAACTTTGTCAAATATCTTCGACGAACTGGCCAGGTCCATGGGAAAGTCTCATTTATAGTGCTTCGAGCGACGGCGAAGTTAGAACTCCTACCGTGCTTTAGCGGAGATATCGACCTCGAGCTTAGCATGTCATCAAGCGGCCTACCCCAAACGCAGGACTCCAGCGCATTTCATCGGCACGCTAAAGACTGTTTGCGGTTTACAAAGCTGATTGGGGCTCATGTAGTGCATGCTCTATCCCGTAGTTAGACACTCATTATCATATTTAATGGAGTAAATGCTTTCTCGACCAATTAGCAGAGGGTTTAGACTTACATGGAATTGGTTCTCCATGCCTATGGAGACATCTCCTTCGTTATACGACTCCCAAAGGTCGCTGATACAGAACGACGTAAGACGATGTCTCCTATTCAGGATACCCCGCTATCGTATGGCTTCTATACTGCTAGCCAAATCGTAGAGGGTACGGATAAAGGGGTTCTTGCCTAGAAAGCGGAGCTTAACGACCTTTCTAACAGAAACGTAACATGGTCAAAGAAGTCTAGTGCTAACCCTAGAAAGCGCTTAGTTTAGCTAGGACTTGTTATGGGCCTTAGTATCTGATAATAGGTTTTTAGCCTAGTATAGTTACTTCCTTTATAGCTAATTCATATACTCTCTCTCTCTCTTTCTCTTTTCTTTTCTTTCTCTCACTAACTCTACTTTATTATAATGTTTAGAGCATCGAGCGAGAATGACTAAGTATCTGTTTCTTTAATATCTCTTACTAGAAAGTAGTTTCCTATGAATAGCTGTGAAAAGGCGTGGTGTGGTTTCGTAAGCGATTAGAGAGCGACAGAAAGAGTGACTGAATATCGGTGACCAGCACCTGTATGTGACATAGCGAAACTCAGAAGATCTACATATCTAATATCTGCAAGCCTATGCTCAACATTCTCAACCATGGGACCACATCTAATCTCTACTCTCCACACAAGTACTTGTAAACCACCGAAAAGTCTTTACCCTTGTACTTCTCATTCCCCTCTATCGCAGCATAGATGGAAGCAGCCATAGGACCTAAACGAGGCTCAATACCAAACTGCTGAGCAGCATGCATAGCCAATTTCAAATCCTTATTCATCAACGCCGTGCCAAATCCACCCGCGTACTCCTTACTCGCAGGAGCATCAGGAAGAACACCAGGAACAGGATTATTGACTTCACTGGGCCAACACTTGCCAGTACTGGTGTTAATCATATCCGCCAACGCCGAAGCATCTAATCCCCACTGTACACCCATATTCATAGCTTCAGCAGTGGCAATGTTATTCAAA
Organism: Aureobasidium sp. EXF-12298; assembly: GCA_024195555.1. NCBI lineage: Eukaryota > Fungi > Ascomycota > Dothideomycetes > Dothideales > Saccotheciaceae > Aureobasidium > Aureobasidium sp. EXF-12298. The sequence goes on from SWBJ01000123.1 coordinate 68,327, forward strand.
GCCAGCAAATAGTTATTCGCAAGCTTGCCTTTCAAGCCAGAAGTCTGGGGGCCTAGGTGAATGACCCGTTTTCCCATTAGCATTAGGATTGAAGTTGCGCGATCGACCAGTTCTTGAGGTGCGCCGATCATGAAGGTGAGTTTTGCTGCTGCGGCACCGACGATGCCGCCGGACATGGGGGCGTCAATAAATTTGCCTTGGCCGGATGAGTGGGCGGCGTTTGCTACGTCGGCGGAGGAGAGGGGGTCGATGGTTGAGCAGTCTATGAAGAGGCGTTCTTGGTCTATGCCGTCGCGGAGGAGGGTTGGTGGGCTGAGGATTGATTTGAAGACGTTTTGGACGTGGGAGGGTCCTGGGAGTGCTGTGATGATTGTTTCCTGGTTTGTCTTGTCAGTTTCTGTCGTCTTAGTTCGAGTAGAGTGAGGTTTGATAAGATGATGGGGATTTGCTCGTAGAGAGTCTAGAGGATATGAATAACTTACTGATTTCTCTGCAACGTCTCTGATATCTTCTGCAATTTGCACATTCGAGTTTTCCTTTGCGAATCTTGCTGTTGCCTCGCTATTCACATCATGAATTATGAGGTTATCAGAACTGGGCAAGTTCTTTCGTAGATTCTGAGCCATTCGATAGCCTAAATTGAGATCAGTTACCATAACAAAGTAAGAGTCGTGAGTTATAACCACATACCCATCTGGCCCAGCCCGATAAAGCCATATGTCGCGTGCCTTGAGCTCGAAGTAGAAAAATATCGCTGTGAAGATGCATTCAAAGCATATACTTGACGTCTTAGAGCATTCATCTTTGTGTGATCAACCTTGGCCTATCGAGTTGCAAGGTTACAAGGAAAGCAAAAGGTCGTTCAGGAACGAGCATGCTCATCAAGGGCCTTATCAGCGGGAATTTAAAACAGATCATCAGGATGATTAGCGAAACAGATCGGCTGCTTCGGGCAACCGAGGAAGGCAGGAAGGGTGCCACCACGGATATCCGGGGCGCTGCGGAGTCGGGAAAGAGGGGAAGGTCGCCTTTATCTGGGGCAGCGTGTCAAACCTCTCTATATGCATAAGTCTGTCACATGTGTAGCCGTGAGAATGCACATTGATCTTGTGAGAAAGAGGGCGGTATATTCTGAGAAAGGTGGGTTTGATAACTGTCCGTACGCGTGTTTCCAGCCTTAAAACACCAGTGCATTACGATATCTCGACTTGCGCTATATATCGCCGTGAGAGAATAATGAGGTGTGACAAACTTTGACGGCCTGTTGAGGGAATTGTCGATTTGGTTGAAGTATGAGCCAGATGATTACCAGACTGCAATGTCGTTTGTTCCTGCGAGCTGATGTTTGCACAAGGTCTGAATAATGATGCGGTATAGCAAAAGGCAGTTTGGTAGGGCGCAGATGTGGCGCACAATGAGGCTGAGGCTGAGGCTGAGGCTGAGGCTTAGCGCGCATCGCGTCATGGGTCTGCGGCGTGAGGGCTCTTAGCGACGAGGCAACCGCTTTCAGTCAACTTTTACCCCCCTTCCCCCTCGCCCAATCGACTATCCATCGCTTCAAACCTATACCAAACGAACAACATGTGCGGCAGCGATATCTTCTTGGGCTTCCTAGCCATCCTTTTCCCGCCCATCGCTGGTGAGTGACGACCGCGTTTTCCTTCTCCACACGCAGCCACCGGCGCGGCATGGACCAAGCAGGGAAACATGGACTTTGAATCAATCAGTTGCTGACAGCTCGCAGTATGGGTTAAGCGCGGTCTCTGCTCTGCCGACTCCCTCATCAACATCGCTCTCAGCTGCTTGGGCTTCTTCCCCGGTCTCATCCACGCCTGGTACATCATCGCCAAATATCCCGACCCAACATACGAGCAGGTCGACCAAGAAGCCGATGGCGGCCGCGTGACATACTACTATGTCCAGCAAAGTCATCGTCCTTCTGTGAGCAGCTCGAGAGGTCCTGGATATGGCACCATCGCCGGTGGTCCCAGCAATCAGCCCGAAGGCTCGCACCCTCAACAATATCGTCAAGATCAGCAGATGCCTAGTGGAACGACCAAGGCCGATGCTGCAGGCCCTCCCAGCTACGCAGAAGCCGTCAAGGGCAACAACAAGGTCCAGTCACACGACTAGATTGCTGCAAGACCTTCATAACGACCAATGATTCCACAACAACCATTTATACCCACAATACAACAATTCTCCCTTGGTCTGTCTTGATCTGGAGGAACTGCACTATACTTCATGTACTTGTTTCGCTGCTTTTACTTTTGATGTCTTCTCCTCTGTCGCGTGCATAGCTATGGGCGAGATGGAACGACAGGTCTATGTTATATCATGTTCTAACAAGCGATCCTTCTATCAACTTGACCATACTCTATCAGTGTTTTCCAACTCGTGTGTGCTCGGTGCGTCCTTGAAGGCTTGGCCATCATCACGTCCCTCCAACGGAGCATCTGGCTCGTCGGCAAATCGAGTGGTATCTGTATCATCAGTCGCAAGCACAGTCGGCTCAGCACCTGCAGTTCCAGCACTGCCCGTATCTTTGCCATCTTCTCTTCTCCCGATAATGACACTTCCAGCAACCAACATGGCAGCTCCGAGTAACCAGAGACCGGGCAGAGTTTCGGAGAAGATGAGGACGCCCAAGACGGCGGTGATCATGAAGTTGGCAGATGTGTTGATAACGCTGACTCTTGTTGTACTCGAGGCGAGCGTAAGGGCGCGTGTGAAGAGACCCCACATTATTCCGTTGAAGACGAGGTTCAAGACGAAGAAGAGCTAGTAGCGAGAGTCAGGACTCATGTGATAGTGTATTGGGTGTTGAGACAGTGACATACACCACGAACGAGAAACTCAAAGAATTCGTTAGGACCCGACAGTCCAAAGACATGAGACAGCGATTCGGCCCATGCTGTGGTCAGATGTGTTGTAGTGCTGTAGTTGTGAGCCGGGGTGACATGGCGATTGCGCTTTATGTGCCTCACAGTTTGGCGAATACACCGTTCAGAGCAGCACATGCTCCACTGGCGATTGCAAAGAGCAACCATTTGGGAGTTGGAGTCGACATGGTTGATACGCGATAACCTGGCCGAGCAACATAGGCCAATCTGATGTCGCGACCTTGATGATGCCAAGGCTGAGGCTTGCGGATGCAAGTGACGGAGATTACCGAGGCGCATCATTGTAGGTTGCCCGAAGCGTCACCTCCAACGTTGGCAAGACTGTAGGGATCTTGTTATTCGGCCTTTCAATCAACGACGACGACTGCGCGGTCTTTGATCAATCAATATGGGCGGTCTCACATATGGCTACTATGGCGCAACCTCTGCCCTGATCGTTATCGGGCTCTGTAAGCGGCCACCCTTTGCCTGCATCCCCCATGCACTCAAAGCTAATATGCCGCCTTAGACATGCTCTTCAATGGAGAGGGTGAAGCTTTCAACGTATGCTGCTCGCACAACACCAAGCGCGATGAGTCCCCCGTCTAATATCCCTCTCAGGTCGGAGACTTCCTCCTCAGCATCTCGCCCCACGCATGGGCTAGCACGGGCATCGCCCTCTGCATCGGTCTCTCGGTTGTCGGAGCTGCCTGGTCAGTACACTGCGCATCCAGAAGAAACAGCATGGAAAGAACAAAATACTGAGACAAAGTCAACAGGGGTATCTTTATTACCGGTTCCTCGATCCTCGGTGGTGGTGTCAAGGCTCCCAGAATCAGAACAAAGAACTTGATCTCCATCATTTTCTGCGAAGTCGTCGCCATCTACGGTGTCATCATGTCCATTGTCTTTTCGGCAAAGATGGCCTCGGTCGGCCCTGACGCTGCGAGATCTGGCAGCAACTACTACACTGGTTTCGCCTTGTTCTGGTCCGGTCTGTTGGTCGGCGCTTGCAACTTGGTCTGCGGTGTTTCTGTTGGTATCAACGGTAGCAGTGCTGCGCTTGCCGATGCTGCTGATCCTAGCTTGTACGTTGCTACTCGTCCCTCGCATCTACCTGTTCTAATCATACTGACTCTGTCATACAGGTTCGTCAAGATTCTTGTCATCGAGATCTTCAGTTCCGTCCTCGGTCTCTTCGGTCTTATCATCGGTCTCTTGCTCTCCGGCCCTGCTGCCGACTTCGCCTAAACGATCAATACTCGTATGCTTTTTACCAGCGATGAGAGGAGTCATAATGTAAACGACGTCAATCACAAGAAGAGAAGGGTCGGTCCAAGCTGCTTCAAAGCAAATATTGTCGCAACTTAGGCAGACCAGCATTAGTAGGGCGTCCGGAGCGAAGCAAATAGGGAGCCATGTCGTTTTTTTGAAGCATCTGAATTGTGGAATTCCACCACCGTGTATAGACCTTTGTATAGCAAAATGAAACCAATCTACCATGACACTGCTTTACTGTAGTACCTCATGATTACTTATAACTCAACCTGAACTTCTGTCATTCGGTATAAATTGGAGCGCAATACGGAACCTTGCACGCCTGAGTAATCCACTTCTTCCGTCTCCGCAAAACACTCCCGCTTTCCTCGACCTCCCTCGACCTCACGCCATCCACCAATTCATACAACATCGGAGACCAGGAATCATGGCATCTTCACAGCCCAAGCTCACAGCAGCAATTTTGATAATTTCAGAGACCGCTTCCAAAGATCCTTCGACTGATAAATGCATTCCCGTCCTCTCGCAAGTATTCACCGACCTCGGCTCCTCCAAATGGGACATCTCGACCACACAAATCATCCCCGATTCAGTTCCTGCCATTCAAGAAGCTGTTCTTAAATCCTGCGATGAAGGAATCAATCTCATTATCACTTCTGGAGGCACTGGTTTTGCGGTCAAGGATGTGACGCCCGAGGCTGTGGGCCCACTGATTGAAAAGCAGGCTCCCGGGTTGGTGCATGGTATGTTGGCGAGTAGTCTGCAGGTCACGCCTTTTGCAGTTATGAGTAGACCTGTTGCGGGAGTCAGAGGTCAGACTTTAATTATCACGCTGCCGGGGAGTCCCAAGGGCGCAAAGGAAAATTTGGAGGCGGTGTTTAAGTTGCTTAGTCATGCTTGTTTGCAGGCGAGTGGTGGTGACTCAAGACAGATGCATTCAGGTGGAGTACAGAAATTGGAGAAGGAGGCAGGAGTTGGCGGTGGTGAGAAGGCTGATGGTCATAAGCAAGGACATCACCACAGTCATGGATGTGGTCGTGATCATGGAGGTCATCATGGTCCTAAAGCTCACACTTTACCTGAGGATCGACCTCAGCAATCTAATGATCCCTCCCAAGGACCGAGTAGGAGACACAGACATTCCCCTTACCCGATGCTCTCAGTCAGCTCAGCTCTGCAGCAGATCGACCTTCACATGCCCTCGCCAACTATTGTCACACTCCCAGTCAACGAAGCTCTAGTCGGTCATATTCTAGCTCAAGACGTAACAGCACAAGAATCCGTCCCTGCCTTCCGCGCCAGCATCGTAGATGGCTATGCCATCATCGCCAACCCTTCCACCCCCAGCACAAAAGGAATATTCCCTGTTGCCATGATCTCCCACGCTCAAGCTGGAGAACACCAAGAATTGCAAAAAGGACAGATTGCTAGAATCACCACTGGAGCTCCTTTACCTCCTGGTGCTACCAGTGTGGTTATGGTGGAGGATACCCTTCTTGTTTCCAAAACCGAGGACGGCACTGAAGAGAAGGAAGTCGAGATTCTGACTGATGAGATTGAGGTTGGAGAGAATGTTAGAGAAGTTGGCTCGGATGTTCAAGCTGGCGATGTTATCATGCAAAAAGGCGAAGGCATTTCTGCTGTTGGCGGAGAATTTGGCTTGCTGGCTTCTGTAGGCGTCAAAGAAGTGTCTGTGTACAAGAAACCCGTTGTGGGTGTCTTGAGCACGGGAGACGAGATTGTAAATCATGATCGCGAGGGGGAACTCAGAAGAGGAGAAGTCAGGGATACCAATCGTCCTACCCTACTAACCGCCATCCGAGGCTCAGGCTTCGAGGCCGTGGACTTGGGTATTGTATCCGACAAGTAAGTACTCCTTCTGCAATCCTCCAACACAGAAAGAAAGAAACACTGACAACAAACACCAAACAGACCAGGAGCCCTAGAGCAAACCCTCCGCGACGCAACCCGCAAAGCCGACGTGATCATCACCTCCGGCGGCGTCAGCATGGGCGAACTCGACCTCCTAAAACCCACCCTCGAACGCTCTCTCGGCGGAACCACCCACTTCGGCCGCGTCGCCATGAAACCCGGGAAACCCACCACCTTCGCCACCATCCCCTGCAAATCCGACTCTGGCTCTCGCATCACCAAAGCCGTGTTTTCGTTGCCAGGCAATCCTGCCAGTTGTGTAGTCACCTATCACCTTTTTGTGTTACCCGCACTTCATAAACTTGCTGGGGTGGAACCTAAAGGCTGTGCGAGGGTTAGGGTGAAACTTGATGGCGATGTCAAGTTAGATAAGCAACGAGATGAGTTTCATCGTGCGGTTGTTAAGGTTGGTGGTGAGGGGTTGTTGCATGCTGTTTCCACTGGTGGACAGAGGAGTTCGAGGATTGGAAGTTTCAAGGGCGCGAATGCTTTGTTGTGTTTACCTGCTGGTGAGGGAGTGATCAAGAAAGGGGACATGGTTGATGCGTTGTTGATGGGGAAATTGATTGGTGATGTTTGAGTATAGGTGGAGACCTCTTATCCTCGCTCGAAACGGACGGCAGTCTACTTCTTGCGCTGCCTGACTTTGCTTCTAGTCGAAGCGGCAGGTATAGAGACTGATTCCTCCTCCTCTTCTAGCTCCTCATTATCATCAGCTGTCTGATCTTCACCCAGCTTCTCCGCACCTTGGACTTCCTGCATCTCCTTTGCTCCATCGGTGACAGTGGATTCTTCAGCAATTTCCCTAATCATTGCTTTGGCTTCCGAGTCGTGTCCATTGAGAGCATGGCATTCCTTACATCTCCATGAGCCCAGGTCTTCCAGGGATCGGGTTCCGGGAGGGGCTTGACCGTTTACCAAGCGGCACTTGCGACACAACAGGACGATGCGATTCTTGGGTAGGGTTTCGTCGTCGCCGAGGACAATGTCCAGGATTCTATCGTACCAGCGGGGACCGGAGGAAGCGTAAGGAGTCTGGTCGCGTGGGGTGGGTGCGGTGAAGGCGTTTGGAGCAAACTCGGCTTGTGGCTCGCGCTGAGATTGTTGAGGTTGCGGAGGCAGAGATTGGAATTGAGTGGCTCCTGAGGGAGGAGTCATGGGTTGGAAAGAAGGAGGCAGTTGACGACCTGGGATGTTCGCTGTCGGCGGTGGAGGCAACCCTGTTCTCTTGACCGGAGCTTGCTGCTTCTTTGTGGGAGTGGTTTGCTGCTGGTTTGGCTTTTGCTGAGGAGACTTTGTGGGAGTAGAGCCACCGTACTTGTCTAGCAGTTGCTGAGTCGAGTTGTACTTGGTTGCTACCTTGAGCTTTGAGATGGCATCGTCGCGTTGTTTGTTCAAATGATTGAGGTAATTTTGACTTGAAGCAAGGCGGTAGTTGAAGAAGGCATCAAGAGCCGTTCTGACAGCATAGATGAGGAGAGGTGATGCGGCCAGGCCGGTGTACTCTACAGCGGAGCAGTTTGACAGACCGGTGACCAAGATGAGGATGGTAGCGGCGAGAAGATAGGCAAAGGTGGTATATAGTGTCCACAAGACTTTGTAGCGACGTTGCCTTTGGTGCAGACGGTCATTGTGAGCGCTTTCTTTGTTGATTTTGGATGAGAGGGAAGACAGCAGCTTTTCGAAGGACGCTGCCGAGGTAGAGTCGTGACCCTAGACGGGTAGTGTTAGTCAAGCACAGAATATGATATGAAAAAGAGACTTAGCATACCTTGAAGGGCCAGAAAGAAACCATTTTTGCTATGAGAGATGCATGTGTCTGGTCTGATGGAAAAGAAGAGAAACGAACGTGTCGCTCACTCACAGCGCGTATGACGTGTTTTAGGGTTGCACCTTCCTCCCGAAAGCACAGATGACAAGGGCCATCACAAGCCGAAAGCGCTGCGTGTCGCCGACCTGCCGAGATCCGGCCATCAACAACTCTCCCGGTGTTCCTTCCTCAGGAGCTCTCTCGTTGGTATTGTTCCTGTAGCTATGCTGCTTGTTGCATCATAGACATTTCATCATGTTTCAAGTAAGCACCCACACTCTAAACCATAATCAACCAATCTCCTGACTATCATGTTCAGCGCCTCAAAGGCAACTTGGACTCCTTCTTGGATTCCAAGATCGCAGAGGAACAAGCTCGCCAAAGAGGGCAGCCCGGCACATCCTCTCCTGTGAAACGCACTCCTTCGACCGCCGCTAGAAGAGGCGTCTCGAGAACCGAATCGCCAAATCGTCCAGCCAATCGTGCCCGCGCCGACTCGAATCGCGGCATTCCCGCCAAAGGTCCTGACCCGAGCCACTTTGTCATTGACGACGACGAGCCTCCGACTCGTACCGCTACTCCCAATCCCGCTGCCACCGAAGCCTCGACATCGTCTCCCGATCAGCCTGCCACGTCGACCAACGAGAAAGAGCCCGCTCAATCCGATGTCACTCCGTCCGAGAAAGCCCAAGATGGAGGAAAGCAACCCGAAGACTTGCCTCAGGATGTCCGTCAGAAGTTGCGCAAACTCGAAAAGCTGGAATCCCGCTACACCGAGCTCCTCCGCTCCTACCGCATCGCTCATGCAAGGGTCACTGCAATTGAGCCTTTCGAGGCCGCTCTGCGAGAAAACACCCCTCTCACTTCCATCGCCGATCCCTCCGCCCTGGTCGAATATCTGATGCAGCTCAACCTCAAAGGCGACATGGTCATGGAGGAGTACAAAAAGGTCACTGGAGAAAAGGACGAAATCAAGCGCAAACTCGATGATGCTGAGAAGAGAGCAAAGGAAGCCCACGATGAGGCCGCTGGTCTGAAGAAAGAGAGGGATGAGAAGAACAAATCTGCCACTGAGACAGACCCTCTGGGTGCAACCACTCTTTCTGTTGACGACAAGGATGCAAAATCTACCAGGAAGAGCGAGGATTTCTTTTCTTACGAGGAAGAGGCCCCGCGTTTGCAGGAAGAGTTGGATCAAAAGACTCGCCACGTTGAAGAATTGAACGACAAAATCACCTCTCTGGAGACCGACTTGAAGACTGCCCAGGACTCCGACAAGAAGGCCCGTGAAGAACTCGACAAGGCATCCAAGGACCAGTCGAGCGCAAAGGAAACACAAGACCAGTCTGACTCTGACTCGCAGAAGAAGGTTGCCGACTTGGAAAAGCAAAAGTCTGATCTGGAAAAGCAAAAGTCCGAGTTTGAGCAAAAGTCTTCTGAGCTGGAGAAACAAAAGTTTGATCTGGAGAAAAAATTCAAGGATTCAGAAAATACTATTGAAAAGATCAGAACACAACTGGACCAAATTGATAACATCTCGGCATCAGACAAGGAACCACTGGAATCGCGCATCAAATCTTTGAGCGACAAGCTCAACAAAGCAACTTCGGACCTCAATACTGCCAACACTCAGATCGAGGAGTTCAAGAACAAGGCCGCCTCTGCCCAGGATGCTCTGAACAAGCTTGAGACAGAAAACAAGGACAGAGCTAGCCAAGCTAACACCAACAAGAAGGCCAGTGATGCCGACAAGAAGCGCCTGGAAACTCTGGATGGTCTGGTCAAGACATTGAAGTCACAAGTCACTGAAGCCGAGTCAACCAAGAAATCGTTGCAGAAGGATATGGATAGCATGCGCGATGATTTTAACAAGAGCCAGGCTGGCTTGAAGGCTGCCACTGAAGCTTCTTCTGTGGTATCTGCTCAAGATACTTCACTCACTGAGCTACGGAATCAATTGAAGGCTGTCGAGGGAGAGCGTGATGACGCCTATCAGATGATCCTGGCCTGTGGTCACTGCAAGATTCCCGAAAAAGAAGCGCCTGCAGTTGCAGAGCCCGAAGCCGCATCTACTGCTACAACCGAAACATCCACTCCCGCACAAGCTGCAGACAGTGCAGCTGCCAAGAAGAAGAACAAGAACAAGAAAAAGAAGAAGGGTGGTGCTGCTGCAAACAAGCCTGCTGCGGAAGTGTCAGAGAGTGCCCCACCGTCGTCTGCGCCGTCTCCAAAGCCCGAGGAGCAGTCTGCGCCTATCTCGCAAGAGTCGATCCTATCACCTGAGCAGCTGGCTGCCGCCAGAGCGCACATTACGAACTCTCTCGGTCAGTTGGCTCCGAGAGCCTCTCCTTCCGAGGACAACGATCAAAAGATCAAGGAGTTGCACACTGTCATTGAAAAGAAGGATGCTGAGATCAAAGACCTTACTTCTCAGATCGAGAAGAAGGAGGCAGCCATTGACAGGCTTGACGCCAAGCTGAAAGGTGAGGACGACCTCAAGGAGGAGATTGATGATCTCAGAGAACAGCTCAAAGACATCGGCAATGACCTGTGTGGCGCCAGAGATCAAATCAAAACTCTGAAAGCACAGAAGGACTCCGACTCTGGCGAACGAGCCGAAGAGATGAAGCAACTCGAAGACAGGTGCAAATCTCTTCAAAAGCAATGTGATGATCTTCAGTCTGAGATCAAATCAAAGACAGAGGAATATGCAAAGGTCCAGAAAGAGCTAGATGGGCTCAAACAGTCCTCTGGTACCTCAAGCAAAGAGCTTGAAGACAAGCTTGCTGTCATTCAGAAGGAAAAAGACACTCTCGAAGCTGCCAACAAGAAGCTAGAGAAAGAGACCGAGTCTCTGAAGTCAAGTCATGGGGAATCGAGCGAAAAGCATAAGATTCTGACTGTAGACTTTGACGAACTCAAATCCAAGAGTTCCTCTCTGCAAACTGATCTGTCAGCCGCCAACGAATTGGCTCAGACCAGATACAAGGATTTAACAGCACTGAAGGAGCGCCTCGGCAAGATCCAACCTGAGCTGACAAGTCTTCGTCAAGAAGCTGCTGAGCTCAAGAAAACCAAGGAAGAGCTTAGCACAGCCAATAGTACTCTTCGCAAACTGGAGGCCAAGGAGAAGGATTTGCAGTCTGAGATTTCCACTTACAAGACTCAGTCAAAGGACAAGGACGCTGAGGTGAAGTCGCTGAACGACAAAGTCAAGCAGAACGTAGAACGTATCGCGACACTGGAAGAGCAAAGCAACAAGTCGCAAAAAGATCTTCAACGCGCGGAAAAGTCGCAGAAGGAAGCCACCGAGTCCCGAGACAAGCTTCAGAAAGACCTCACCAAAGCACAAGAAGAGTCTTCGAAACAGCGAGAAAAGTTGCAGAATCTCGAGAAGCAAGTCACCACTTTGACTCAAGAGTCATCACGATTGAAGGGTGAACTCGAACTCAAGTCCGCACAACAAGCATCAGCTCAATCTCTCATGGATAGTATGCAAGATCAAACCCGCGAACTGGCTACTCAAATGAAGGAGGTAAAGGAACGATGCGAGAGTCTTGAGGAAGAACTTGCAGATGCCCACCGTCTCCTGAGCGAGCGCAGCAGAGAAGCAGAAACGATGCGCCGCTTGCTCGCCGACGTCGAAGGTCGCGCCGAATCGCGCGTCAAGGAGATGCGTGAACGCATGGATGTAGCAATCGAAGAACGAGACCGCGCTGAAGAGGAAGCCGTCACCGTCGGTCGTCGCCGTGCCCGTGAACTCGAGGACTTGAAGCACAAGCTCAGAGATGCAGAAACATCACTCTCCTCCATTAACGACGAGAAAGAAGAATTCGAGAGAAAGGAGACTCAATGGCGAAAACAGAAGACTGAACTTGAGAGAAAGTCTGAAGCTGCAACTGAGGAATTGATCGAGGTCAGAAGCGCAATGACCCAATTGCGTGATGCACTCGACGAACACGAACGCACTTCTCAAGCTTTGGAAAAGGAGAAGACCGACCTTCGCAAATCGTTGGCTGATACAGAAACTCGTCTCAGCATATTGCAAAAGTCATCAAAGGCATTGGCAGACGAAATCAAGACGCTCAAGGGTAGATCTGAGAAACCATCCGCTCGGTCTTCACTCGAGAGCTCACGAATTGGTTCGCCCATGGGGAGTCGCAATGGCAGTGTAGCTACCACCGGTGGACCCGATGCCAAAGCCGAAGCTATGGATTACGTGTATTTGAAAAATGTGCTCTTGCAGTTCTTGGAGCAGAAGGATAGGAAGCATCAATTGCAGTTGGTACCTGTATTGGGCATGTTGTTGCACTTTGACAAGTAAGTTGAACCATTCTAGCATTCTCATGTGCACAGATATACTAACAACTTCCACAGAAAGGATGAACAGAGATGGGCTAGTGCCATTTCATCGTTGTAATGAGTGTAAGCTAGAATTAATCCGACACTTTGGATACTTCCTTCCCCTTCTTCTCCCTCTTCAGTTCCAAGCTTGTTTGTTAGCCACCACAAACTCATCAAAGGTGATGGCCTTTTTTCCTGTAACGAGCTCCACATCATTGCCTTGCCATGTTTCTTTTCCTTCTGCAGCCATAATTTCAAGTCCAGTCAAGAACTTCGCCATCTCCTCCGGTAATCCTGCATCTCTCATTCCCTTGATTCTTTGCTCAGGACTCAATTTCACATGCGTGATTTCTTTGCCCAGGTGTTTGGAAAGTTTTTGTGCAACCTTGACATCATCAGTTACTTTTTCTTTCTCCAGAGACTTCTCATTTTTGCCATGGAAAGAGAAAGAGCGGGAGGAGACTTACCTCGTCATAAGTCAACAACTCAGGACCTAAAATGCGATAGGCACGATTGTGTGGTGTTTCATCAGTGAGACAGCGGAAAGCGACTGCAGCGATATCATCTGCAGAGACCCAAGGGATTTTCCCATCTGAGCATGCGGTGAAGAGCGTAGAGGTGTTGGTGATGGTTTCAAAGTGGCCATGTCCTGGTTCTGAGAGATTTTCTACCATCAATTCGTCAGTACTTTTTCTTGATAGAAGATGGGAAAGGAGAGAGGTAGAAGGAGGGAAAACTCACCCATGAACCAACTCGGTCTCAACACCGCATATTCAACTCCACTTTCATCAAGTTTCTGCCATATTTTGCCGTGAAAAGGACCACCGTATTCACATGAACTGCCTGAACAAAGCACAAACCTCTTGACTCCCCTTTCCATAGCGAAATCGATGAAAGCATTAAGAATTGGTGCTGGGTCGCTAAGCTCTCCACTAAGTAGATATACAGCTGAGATGTCCTGGGCAGCGGAAAATGGGTTACTCCATGTGGTGGAGTCGTTCCAATTGAAGCGAACGGTGGGGTAAGTTGAGGAGGCTGAGGGGCCGCGGCGGGAGGTTAAGAGGACAGGAGTTGAGGAGGAGTGGAGGAGAGAGGCTAGGCGGAGGGAGGTTTTTCCTGTGCCGCCTGTGAGGAGGATGGTCATTGTTGATGCGTTTTAATTTTTCGGTTTGAGAAGGTGATGTTCAAAGATGAGTTGGTTGGTGGGGAAGAAAGAGATTTGATTCTTGGGGGTTTGGCCTTGCTTTTATATAGAACATGGTACTTGTGTACACTGCGACATCTTCACGGAGGTATGTGTCCATGATAGTAGAAGGATTGCTGGCGAGGTGTGGTCGTTGTCATCCATGGTCGTTAACTCCGATGGTAGCTCCTAAAGGGGTAATCGTTATCTCCATCTCCCGACCGATGAGTTCGGTACCTACACATCTGTCTCGGACGGGACTTGATTTACACCACGTCGTGTTCCGGTTTTTCACAGAGATTCAGAATCCGAGTCGTCGTGATATGAATTATAGAAAAGAACATATCACGATGCATCGGTCATTTAGAACCCCGACCCCGAGGTCGCTTGACACAAGCCATACCTAGCGATGGGATGTGAGAAGAGCTAAGCGCAATCCGTTCAGCTCTCTACAATCTTCCGGATCAGACATTATCAATCAACTTGCCCAATAATAACACGCCAACAAGTGTCAGAATATAGCTGCACTGTACCATGCCACAATATGTCTGCAAGCAGCAACGCGCATTCTGCTCCAAGTCGGAAACGTCGTCGTCCGCCCGTTGTATGCACCGAATGTCGTCGCCGGAAAGCGGCTTGTGATCACAAGAATCCTTGCGCACAATGCATACAGTATGATTTGACTTGCGTCTATCAGAATAGTCAGTCTGCACCGCGACGCCCTGCACCTGGACTGCCATTCGGACCCTCGGCATCCAACGCTACCAACACATCTTCAGAACATTCGAGCATTCCAGTCAGAGCGTCTGATGAAGCTGCTGCTAATGTCGGACTTCCTCATGATGAAGCCATGTCAGCAACGAATCTCCGACAATCGACGCCGCTGGGCCTCAATCCTAGTGCTTCTGTTGGAGGCGCCTTGGACAATGCTACATTCTCAAGGCTGGGACTTCACTATTATTCTTGCAAAAAAAATTGAACCAAACCGAAAGTCACTTTTTTCAACAACAAGAAGTTATTAGTAGAAGGGAAAAGAAGACTTTGAGCGCAAAAGAGTTGTCCAATGTATGGAGAAAAAAGGCAAAAACTTATGGACGACTAGGGGATCGAACCCTAGACCTTCAGCATGCAAAGCAGACGCGCTACCACTGCGCCAGACGCCCCTAAGGTGTAGGTACGGACACAATGCTTCATACATATCGTTTTTGAATTCTTGCTTTCTGACAATGCCTTCTGGACGGCATGTTAGTATCTTTAAACATGATAACACCACCTTCAATGTCCCTAGGGAGATCATGCTCGACTGAGCGGTGTATGTTTGTAACGGGAGTTTACTGAATCAGAATTGCGGTCAGCAAACTTCACGACCATGTGCTGCCGGGTAGCATGGAAGCCTTTATGCAGATGGAGCATGTTAGTGCACTAACGGCGTTCAGCCCAGGATTTTCTCACCAAGATTCGGACGTGTCTGCGTGCCTTGCAGCACCGACATTCTTGGATATTGGGGACTGGATCGCTATCTACGCGTTTTTCGTAGACAGAGGATTTATGCCGACAGTGTCGGCATCTCTAAATGAGAAAGCGGAACTGAGAAGCCACTATCTAGCCAAATCTGCGACAGAGTTAGTATTCCAGTTTGGGCGCATATTGTCAGAGAACATAGATTTGTATTTTTATACAGAATTGATCACAAAAGGCAACGTAATCATTGATGTGCTAAAAAAGCAATGTCGCTAAACCACAGAATCTGTACTGTCATAGCAGAGTTGGCTATCTACCCGAGCAAAAAGCAGAAGATCAGAGACCGTAGTCAAATGGGGAGCAACAAACAAGATAGCAAAGACCGTAGTCATATGCGAAGCAGAAAAGGAAAAGAACGAAGACCGTAGTCAGAAGCAGCGTTACAAAGAAAAAGAGCAAAGACCGTAGTCAAATGCGGAGCCGAAAAGGAAAAAAAAATTAAGAGCGGAAGCGGTCGAAGACAGACTCGTTGAGCCTGGGAGTGCCTGAGAGAGGAGCTCTGCAGCGCTTCGATCATAGCCTTCTTCGAACCACCTCAGTTTTTCTTCGAGAGTGCCGTTCTTCCAGAAGTCATCGTCCCCTTAAGCTTCCTCGGCCTTCTTCTCCTGTCTGGCCTGCCTTCTAGCCTGCCTTCTGACCTCCTTTCTGACCACCCTTCTGGCCTCTCTTCTAGCTTCTCTTCTGGCTTCCTTCAGCTTCTTCTTCCTTCTCTCCTCCTTCCTGGCCTGCTTGGCTTCGATAGCCTCCTGGGCATCTTTGGCTTCTTGGGCCTCTTTCTCTTTTTTGGCCTTCTTCTTGGCCTTCTTGGCCTCCTTTCTCAAACGAGCCTCCTCCTCGGAGTCTGACTCGTGGTGTCCGGCATCGTCGAGGTGGTCGTCGTACTCATGAAGCTGGAGTTCGGCCTGGGCGTCGCGAGCAGCGGCGTTCCTCGACCTGGCTGCGGCACTCTGCCTTGCAGCCTGAGGATTGGCGGCTACACCGCCGAGAGAGTTGGGAGCCGGGAGTTGGTAGAATGATGGCGCATCCAAGTTGGCGCCGTGAACAGCCTGGTAGTCTTTACACTCCTGGCGGGTGACAGGAGGCTGAGCCTCGTCGCGCAGAAAATTGAGGACGGGTCCACACCTTCGACGGATGTTGTTGCGCGAGGCACCAAGGTTGAGTGCCTCGATCCAAAGTTTGACGGTGTCGCGGCTGACTTCTAGGATCGGAGGGAAAGTTGACAGCGATTTGAAGTAGTCCGCGATGGCGCGGGCATCGAGCAGGGGGCGCACGAATGTGGCAGTGTATGGATATGGAGCCATTGTGGAAAGAGAGTTGATGCTGTGGGTGACGAGGAGAGAGGAGTTTTGACGTGAAGGAGTAAAGGATGAAAGTGCGCAGAGATAGAAAAAAACAAGTTGATGTGAAGGAAATTCAACTCGAGCGCGTCATGTCAGTGAATGAATTCAGCGTCAAACAGCAGGAGCGAGGGTCGTCGCTCTTGCTGCTTTGTTTATCCGCCAACACCTACTGACGCTCAACAACCCATACAACCTACCGTCGTCAAACCCAATGTGACGGGCCCCATATTGCCAGCTACTGCAACTACCAAACCACTCCACCCAAACTCATCATCTCTTATAAGCAACCGCCGTAACACTCAAGGTGACGGGCTTGATATTGCCGGCTGCTGCAGTTATCAAACCACTCCGCCCAGACTCACCATCCCATACAACCAACTGCTGTAACACTTAGTGTGACGGGGCTTGAAGTTTTCTGTTGCTGTGACTGCCGTCGACTCCACCCAGACCCATCAATTCATACAGCCAACCACCGTAACATTCAGTGTGACGGGTTCTGGTGTTATAAGCTGCTCTGTTTCCATGCGACCACCACCATGCCACGTATCGACGAACTAGTGAAGGAGCTGCTGACTATCTATCCAGTGCCTAGCGAGGTACCAAGGTCGACGTTGAGGGACGAGATCCATATTGCTTGGCACTCATTTATCTTATCTTATCGCCGCTGTCGTTGCTGTCTCTCCAATTTCTATTCCGCAACATGTCTTCCTCCATCTTCTTGCTCTTTCCCTCCTTCAACTGTTCTGTGTAGCACACCGACCTTTTTTCTCCTAATGATGTCGCCTCAACAAGTCGCGACCAGAACCTCAAGCATGCGCTTGTCACCAGCCCACCCAATAGACGCCACCCCCTGACTGGAATCGATCATTCTCCGTGTTTCCCCAATTTTTATGATCTGGAAAGGAGACCAACACCTCTAATATCACAGCGGACAATCTAGGCACGCCCTTGGAGGCGCAGCCCGACATTGTTCCTGTTATGGTCGTTCAACCGTTCTGTTTCATCATGAATGCCAAGAGATATAGCCACGCGTCAGCCGAAGACCTTGCATGGTATCGCTGCTGATGACTTCCGGGGCAACTGTGCTCTTCGTGGCATGCATAGCTTGTCTCGCCTATGCATGACAACTTCATTCAAGGTTTTGCTCAAAAAACGACTTTGTGGACCACTATGCCGCCCAAAATCATGACTTCACGGGAACGGAGTATTTCACATCCGAACGTCGTTTTCGCCAGCCCTTGACTCTATGACACAAAAGAAATTCTCTAACTGTTTTGCTGGCTTTTGATACTGACTACGAGTATGAGCCATACAATTTACTGCTGGTCCGCCGCTCGAGTCGTGTGTTGGCGCATCAGAGCCAGAATCACACATGCCAAGCACTATCAGCGTTATTGTACTCGTCACTGTCATCCGGCGCAGACCATGTTGTGCTTCCGAATCTGATATTCAACGTCGATCAGTCAAAGCTCTCAAGTCTTTGCAAATATGTCCCTCCTTATTGGTCCGTTCAGTCAAGCCTCGTCAAGCACAGGACGCTCTTGCCGTTGATACCCCAGTAGACTTACGTGAGGGATCTGTGCGAACAAGCCCTGCATGCAACTCGCCTTCCATCGTTCATCACGCGAGGCTGTCTTCTCTGGCACACGTTATGTTCAGACTTTAGCATGCATCAATACTGTTCGTCAGCTAGCTGTGAAGAATCGATTATTAAAATATGGCGACATGGCAAGGTGAAAAATTGTATAAGACAAGGCAAGTAACTACAGTCATCTTCAATCTCATCACTATCACTTGCAAACAACTTTCCAACAACATTCTCCACCATGGTTCAATTCTCCAAGGTTGCCGGCACTGTGGCTGCTGCTGCACTCATCGCCCCTTCTTTGGCTCATCCTGGCGAGCACCACGATCACCATGCTGTCAAGCGCGAAATTGCCGCTCGTGAACACTTGGCCAACCACTTCAGACGTTCTGTCGATACCTGCAGTGGCACCGAGAAGAGTGCCTCGCTTGCCGCCCGTTCGGCTGCACGACGCAGCAAGATAGCCAACGAGCTTCGCCTGAAGCGCGGTATCACTTCATCGCCTCAAAAGTTCAAACGCGACTTGGCTACTCTTGAGAAGTTCGAGGCTGTCAACCACAACCAGACTGATCTTGTCGACGGTGATTACTCGAGCTTTGAAACTTCAGTTTTCTCTGCCAACACTAGTTGTGTCTTGACTCCCGAGGTCACTGATGGTCCCTACTACGTTACCGGCGAACAGATTCGTAAGAACGTTAGAGAAGACTTGTACAGTGATGGTGTTGATCTCTACCTTGAGGTTCAGTATATCGATATCACTACTTGCGAGCCTGTCCCTAATGTTTGGGTTGATATCTGGAATGCCAATGCTACTGGCGTCTACTCTGGTATCTCCCTTAGTGGCAATTACGCCGCCGATGGCTACAATTCCACTTATCTTCGGTATGCTGTCAACTCCTCCAACCGACAAGTCCCATCTGACTCTTGCATAGTGGCATCCAGGAGACTGACTCCGATGGCGTCGCCTCGTTCGAGACAATCTTCCCTGGTCACTATGAAGGTAAGTCAAGACCTAGTTGTTCAGTCTCGTATCTTTTTGCTGACAAAATCAGGTCGTGCGACCCACACTCATCTGTTGTCCCACATGAACGTTACGGTCTTCCCCAACAACACCATTTCCGCCACAAACAACATCACCCATATCGGCCAGCTCTTCTGGGACACAGCTCTTCGCGCTGCTGTCGAAGAAGTCTATCCATACAACACCAACACCCAAGCCGTCACAACCAACGACGATGATATGTGGGACATTGTCCAAGCAGGCACAACCTACGATCCCTTTCCTCAATACATCTATCTTGGTGATGACATTAGCGATGGTCTGTTTGCTTGGATCCAGATCGGTCTCGATACCACTGCCAATTACATTGATAACGAGTACTATTCTGTCGCTGCTTACGTCGATGCCGATGGTGGCCATGCTTCTTCGAGTTCTTTCACGGGTGGTGGCAGTGGTTCCGGTCAAGGCGGCGATCAGGGCAACGGCACTTCACCGGGAGATGCCAATGCATCAGGATCTGGCGCCCCTTCAGGATCTGGAGCTCCTTCTGGAGGTGCTCCCTCTGGCACTGGCGGTGGCTCTGGAGCTGGCTCGCCTCCTGGCACTGGAATCGTTTCTGGAACCAGCTCTGCTCCTCAAAGTACCTCTTCGTCCAAGACCAGTATTTCAGTCGCTCTGAGTAGCTCCACTTCCAAGTCAAGTAGTTCAGCCTCGCAGGCCAGTTTGTCCTCCAAGGTCAGCTCCTCTACCATCGCCAAGGTCAACTCTTCAACCAAGGTCAGCAGTTCTGTCTCGATAGTCAGTTCCTCGACCAAGGCCAGTTCTTCTCCCAAGGCCAGCTCATCTACTATCGCCAAGGCTAGCTCGTCCACGAAGTCCAGTTCTTCCACCAAGCCCAGTTCTTCGGTCAAATCCAGCTCTTCAATTAAGCTCAGCCCGACTTCTAAGAGCAGCTCCACCGTCAAAAAAAGCAGCTCTTCATCCAAGTCTAGCTCTGCCGCCAAGAAACCCATCAGCAGCTCCAGCCTCAAGAAGAGTGGCGTTATCCCTAAAAGCAGCTCCACCGTCAAGAAGCAAGTCTCCACGCCCAAGAAGAGCTCTACAATCAAGAAGAGCAGTTCCACACCTAAGAAAAGCTCGACTGTGAAGAAGAGCAGTTCCGATCCTGTCAAGAAACACAGTTCCTCCACCAAGAAGACCAGTTCTACCAGTTCCACACACAGTTCTTCAGCTACCAAGCACACTAAGTTCTAGGAACCATCAACACCAGCATCACTGAGTTCGCGTTGCTCGAGGCACACATTGAGAGACAGGAGAGAGCAACAGATGTGGAGACGCTCGCACTGGAAGAGCTTACCCAGAGGAGGTTTTAGGGGACGGAGAAGAGGGCAAGGACTTGGGTTTGTTGGGTTTCAGATGCGAGTATAGATATATGACCAACAGTGAGGGGGATGTCAGGGTTTGCCTTTGGTCTGGTGATTTGTGAGTTTATTCATTCGTAGAATGGAAGATGACCTGGAGAGCTTCTATTGACTTCCCGAATCTCGGCCTTAAGGATCTTATTAGCAACACTTTTTGCCTTCTTCGCGTCTTTACTTCTCAACATTGAAGTGCCTCGTACGTTTGAGTTCGTGCATTCTCCAGTGATTCATCGGCAGAACGAGTAATGTTAGTGAGGATTAGATCTTAATTTATTACGTTTGTATCCGCCACGTGTTTTCAAAACCTTGATCAGAGGCGTCTGCTCGAGTTGTGCAGATTGATGCTGAAATATCGTTTCGCTATAAATTACAAAATATGAAGAAAAATCTGACAAAAGAAAAAGACGATTAAAGTCTTGTGTAAGATGAAATCCACTATCCATAAATACAACGAGCTCCATCGTTTGTGCTCGAAATAGCACCAGCACTTTCATAAGTAGGCTTAGTAGGGTTCGTCAGATCAATACGCCAGATTTTGCCATCGCCATTGTTGCCGACCCAAATGGATCCGTTATTGGAACCATACCCGGCGCCGAAGTTTCCGGTCAATTGTGTGTAGGCGCTGCCCACTGTTGTCCAAGTGTGGTCGGTCATGCTCCATCTGGCAAGTGTGTTGTACGAGGTGGAGGTCGCTTTTCCGTTGCTGAGTAGTGCCCACATGTATTGGCCTTGGCTGGGTACGTTGATCCAGTCAATTGCTTGCATACCCGTTGGATACGTAGATGTGCCTGAATTAATGGCGGTACCAAAGGTTGACGAGCTAGGTCTCAAATCGATCTGCAGCCAGTTGCCTGAAACATTCATCAACCAATAGTATCCATCAGCATCAATATCTCCAGCTTGGTATGCTGTAGCGAAGTTGGTGAGAGTCTTCACGACCGTTGCTCTAGTGGCGTTCAGGCGGACAATCTGTCCCTTTGCGCTGTAGGCATACAGGAAATTGTCAAGTACGTTGAAGCCCATGCCGTTGATTGCATTGCCGTTTCCATATGCGGTAAGATCAGGACTGAGCTGAGTGTTTGCTCCTGATGTGATGTTGACGCTGAACAGTCGTGTTACGTAACTGGAGTCTTGTTGGACGAGGTAACCTAGAGGTCCACAGACAAAGGAGCCTGCTGGAGCGGGACTGGGGGTCGCGACGACTACGGTGCCTTGGGTAGTTCCTTGTGCTGACACTGTAGTTGTGTATGCAGAAGCGGCTGGGGCGATCGTCGTCGTTACCGTGGTGTAACTCTGTGGGTAGCCGACTCGGACAGTACCAGAGTTCGTTCCAGATGGTGCATATGTTGACGTGTACGCTGTAGAGCCTGGACTCAGGTACGATGTGGTGGTCACATAACCAAGGGTGTTTGAGCTCGAAGTAGTGGGTTGGCTTGTTTGGGCAGCTCCGACCACGACAGTGCCAGACGCTGTGCCTGATGGGCTGATCGTGCTCGTATAGCCTGCAGAGCCTGCTCCCAAGGATGTGGTTGTGGTTACGTAACCCAAAGTCACTGAACTAGAAATAGTCGACTGACTGGTCTGGGCAGCTCCTACCACAACGGTGCCAGGAGTCGTTCCTGAGGGGTTGATTGTGCTAGTATATCCTAGAGATCCTGCCTCAAGGGATGTTGTTGTGGTTGTGAAACTCTGAGGGTAACCTACTTCCACTGTGCCTGGGGTCGTTTCGCTTGGAGAATCGATAGTACTCGTGTAGCCTGAAGCGCCTGGGCTGAGATACGATGTTGTAGTCGCGTAGCTCTGAGGATAGCCAACTTCAACTGTGCCTGGCGTCGTTTCGCTTGGAGCATTGATCGTGCTTGTATAGCTTGTTTCGTCTGGGCCAAGGTATGAGGTCGTAGTTGTGTAGCTCTGTGGATAACCTACTTCAACTGTGCCTGGCGTCGTTTCGCTTGGAGCATTGATCGTACTTGTGTAGGCTGTTTCGTCTGGGCTCAGATAGCTTGTCCTGGTAGTCACACTCTCAGGATATCCGACTTGAACTGTTCCGGGGGTGGTGCCGCTAGGTGAATTCAAAGTTGTTGTGTAACCCGTGGCTCCCGGATCGAGATAACTGGTCGTGGTGGAATAGCTCTCAACGTAGCCAACCTCTACCGTGCCAGGCGTTGCTCCATCCGGTGGTGTGGTGCTTGTATAAGCAGATGCTCCGGGTGTCAAATAACTGGTCGTAGTAGTATAGCTCTGAGGATAACCAACCTCGACCGTGCCTGGTGTAGTCTCGCTAGGGGCGTTGATGGTCCTTGTGTAACCCGTAGCGCCGGGGCTTAGATAGCTCGTGGTTGTGGTTTCAGATTCCGGATACCCAATCTCAACAGTGCCTGCAGTCGTTCCGTCAGGTGGTGTGGTAGATGTGTAACCTGAAGCACCTGGGCCAAGGTAGCTGGTCGTTGTCACTATTGTCTGAGGATACCCTACTTCCACGGTGCCAGGGGTTGTCCCGTCTGGGGGAGTTGAGCTAGTGTAGCCTGTCTCTCCCGGGCTCAGGTACTGAGTGGTCGTCGTCACGGTTTGAGGATACCCAACTTCAACAGTCCCAGGTGTTGTTCCATCAGGTGGTGTCGTGCTTGAATACGCGGTTGCACCAGGCGACAGATACTGAGTGGTCGTTGTCATTTGCTGAGCATATCCGATTTGAACCGTTCCAATTGTTGTTCCGTTCGGTGGTACAGTACTGGTATAACCAGTTCCACCAGGAGGAATGTAAGCGGTCGTTGTTGTGACTTGTTCAACATAACCGATTTCGACAGTACCAACGCTAGTGCCATCTGGAGGTGTCGAGGTGGTATATCCGGTCGCTCCTGGGCTTAGGAATCGGGTCGTGGTTGTTACAGACTGGGGGTAACCGATCTCGACTGTACCTGCTGTTGTGCCTTGAGGCGGTGTTGTACTCGTATATCCACTGGCATCAGGGCTCAAGAACCGGGTACTGGTCGTCACCGACTCAGGGTAGCCGATCTCGACCGTTCCAGGCGTAGTATCGGCTGCTGGGGTTGTACTGGTATAACCAGATGCGCCAGGAGTCAAGAAAGCCGTAATCGTTGTGTATGTCTGTGGGTATCCGACGACAACTGTTCCGGGCGTAGTGCCACTGGCGGGTTCTGTAGTAGTATATCCGGTCTCATTCGATGCCAAGAAAGTTGTTGTCGTTGCGAAGTTGGGTGGATAACCGACGACTACAGTTCCAGGTACAGTCTGATTGGCTGGCGAAGTGCTTGTGTAACCTGATGCGCCAGGAGATAGGAAAGACGTCGTGGTCGTATACTCGAGTGGATAACCGACGATGACCGTACCCGCAGTAGTTCCCTGGGGAGGGATGGTGCTGGTATAGCCAGTTTCGTCAGATTGTAAGTAGCTCGTTGTGGACTCGATGACTTCTGGGTAGCCGTATATCACTGTTCCGTCGGTAGCGCCATCTGGGGGAATACTGCTGGTGTAAGCAGAGGCACCCGGTGAGAGGAAACTAGTAGTTGTCCGGATTCTTTGAGGATAACCCTCGATTATAGTACCCGGAGTGGTGCCCTGTGGAGGAACCGTAGTGGTGTACGCCGTCTGTCCTGGCGCAAGGAAGGATGTGCTATAATCATATCTTTGGTCATATCCGACGACAACTGTTCCAGGAACTGTTCCCGATGCAGATACAGTACTTCTAAAACCAGATGCACCAGAAGCAACGAATGTCGTGGTAGTCACCGTCGATTGAGAAAAACCAACAATTCGTGTTCCTGGAACAGATCCGCTTGGTGGAACCGTACTAGTATAGCCTTCGCTGTCTGAAAGGAAGACTGTGGATTCAGTGTAACTTTGAGGAACACCAAATACGACTGTTCCAGGGGTAGTACCAGAGGCAGCAACACTACTCGTGTATGGTGAAGCTTCAGGCGTGAGGTAGCTGGTCGTGGTCACCGTGGATTGCGAGTAACCGACGATTTTTGTACCTGGAACAGATTCACTCGGCGGTACCGTGCTAGTGTAGCCTTCTTCGCCTGATGACAAGAATATTGTGGTATCGCTGTAAGTTTCAGGAGAACCGATGATCACAGTACCGGGAACAGTTCCAGTGGGTGCTATTGTCGAAGTGAATGCCGGATCACCCGGATTAAGATAAGTGGTCGAGGTGACTGTTGACTGCGGGTAGCCGACAACGACTGTCTCGGGGCCTGTGCCATCGGAGGGAATAGTACTTGTGTAGCCACTTTCTCCATTAGACAGATAGGTGGTTCTGAGGCCTCGAGGCTCGCCAATGATGACTGTTCCAGGACTATCGTCATTTGAAGGAATGGTTGATGTGTATCCGACGGCACCCGGCTCGAGCATCGAGGTGGCAGTCACAAACTGACGAGGGCTTCCAATGATAACCGTCCCTGGCGAGTCTCCGGAAGGCGCGACAGTGGTTGTGTATGCAGCAGCGCCTCCAGAGACGAAGGACGTTATGGTCGTGTAATCTGTGCGCTGGGAAGGAGTGCCACTCGTTAAGATCGAAGAAGAAGACATGATCAAAGAAGAGGAGGAAGAGGTTGCCAGCAACGTTGATGGGGAGGACGAAGTTTTGCTGGTCTCGCTCGAAGCACGACTTGATGTCTTTCTGCTGGTGACAGAGCTAGAAGACGAGGGTAAAGAGGTGGTTGCCGGGACTGGCACTGACGAGGATGGAGACCTTGTGGAAATGCTTGCTGCAGAAGTCAAGGACGATCTTGTCGAGACAGAACTACGAGTCGAGGAAGAAGAAGGACTTGCTGGCACTCCAACAATGACATATCCTGGAGTTGTGCCGGATGGAGGAACCGTCGACGTAAATCCAGTGGCACCTGCTGACATCTGTGTGGTTCTTGTCGCATATCTTTGAGCTTGGCCAACGATCACGTAGCCAGGCGTAGTTCCTACGAGAGGTATTGTGGATGTGTAGCCAGAGGCGCCGGGCGGCAATGTTCTGGTAGTCGAAGTAAAAGTCGCTTGAGCTTGGCCCACAATGATATAACCAGAAGTGGTACCTTGGGCGGGCACTGTGGAAGTGAACGGAGAAGCTCCAGGGGGCAAGAGCTGAGATCTTGTTGCAAATCGTTGAGCCAGGCCAAACATGACATAACCTGAATTCGTTCCACTTGGAGGAATTGTTGAAGTATAAGCGGGGGCACCTGGCGGTAAAAGTGTGGTTCTTGCAGTATACGCTGCTTGTGGTGTAGCAACAATGACATAGCCAGGGGTGGTTCCAGATGCAGCAACAGTGGTAGTAAAAGGACTAGCGCCGGGTGGCAAGAGCACGTTCGATGTCTCGGGATCCCCAGCTTGGCCCACGATAACGTATGCAGGAGTTGTGCCACTTGCAGGCACCGTTGAAGTAAAGCCACTGACACCAGCAGGCAACGTGTAAACCGATGTGGCGTAGCGCTGGGGTTGGCCGATTACCAGGTAACCTGGAGTTGTGCCAGAAGGTGCGACTGTAGAAGTAAAACCTGCCGCACCAGCAGACAGCAAAATAGTCGATGTGGACGAGATAAATTGAGGCTTCCCAACTATCAGAGTACCTGGCGTGGTCCCGCTTGGAGCTATCGTAGAGGTATAGGCACTCGCGCCAGGCGGAAGAGCCGGAATCGATGTCGACGAGAATGGCCGGGGTACTCCAACTTGGACATAACCAGGAGTTGTCCCCACGGCAGGTACAGTAGAGGTGAAGGGACTGGCTCCTGCTGGTAGCAGCGAGAATCCTGTTGCAAATCGCTGTTGAGGTCGACCGATGAGGAGATAACCAGGAGTCGTACCTACAGGGGCAACGGTAGATGTATACGGAGCCGCGCCAGGGGGAAGTATAACTGACGATATCGTAGTGGGACGTTGGAATTCGCCGATGATGACTGTTTCGGGCTGATTACCTGTGGCAGGAATTGTCCTGGTGTAGCCTGGTGCTCCAGGTGCCAGAAGCGACATTGACGTTCTTTGCTTGGGTTGAGCTTGGCCGACAATGACAGTCCCAGGGCGAGTACCTGAGGCTGCTATAATACTTGTGTAACCAGACGCTCCAGGTGCAAGAAGAACGGTCGAAGTCGCTGACATAGGGAGATCTTGGCTAATGATGGTCGTGTCGGGTCGGCCCTGTGAGATTGAAGTAGCGCTGGTCTCAGCGACTCCAGAGACAGTGTCTGTTGTCGTCGCCGAAGCTGACGAAGCTGGAGCAGCGACGATGACAGTATCAGGAGATCCACCAGGTCCTGCTATTGTTACAGTATATGGGGTTGCACCAGGGGGCAATACGGACGACCTAGTCACAAACCGCTGAACTTGACCGACCACAAAGTATCCAGGAGTAGTACCAGATGGAAGGATTGTGCTGGTATATGGAGTTGCTCCAGGTGGCAAGTACGAGACGATTGTCGCCATCACGTTGTTGCCTGTAGAAATCTCGGGGGATGGATTTGCGACGATGACCGTGCCTGGAGATGTGTCTGTTGGTAGAATAGTGCTCGTGAAACCACTCTCGCCAGATGCCAAGACCAAAGTACTTGTTGAGAATGGCGGATACGCAACGACAACGTGACCGGAAGAAGTGCCAGAAGGTGCGATTATGCTCGTATATGGCTTTGCACCAGGAGGCAAAGATGTGGTGAAGGTCCCATAGGCAGCGCGACCAACAATCACATAGCCATAGTAGCCTTCGGATATCGGGATAATGCTAGTGTATGCAGTAGCACCAGCCGGGAGATACGAGGTACTCAATTGGTAACCAGTAGGAACAGGTTGGTAAACCATGACCGTTCCATCTTCAACACCAGACGGGTAGAAAGTGCTGGTATATCCAGTGACCCCGTTCGGAAGGAAAGACGTACGCACTTGGAAACCAGTAGGAACAGCTTGCCCGACTATGACTGTCCCTGGAACACCTCCAGGTAGTGAGATGGTTCTAGTGTATCCAGTCGCTCCAGATTTGAGTAGTGAAGTGGTCAGCTGATACCCAGACGGGACATCATGCCCAACAACGATTGTTCGGGGTGCGCCGGGTGAAGCCTCAATTGTACTCGTATATTCGGGAGCCCCAGCTGTGAGAATGGACGTCCTGATCTGAACCCCAGAAGGGACGGCCTGACCAACCACGATGGTTCCTGGGGAGCCGTCGGTAGGCAAGATTGTGCTCGTGTATCCAGGTTCGCCGCCCTTCAACAAAGCGATGCTAAATTGGTACCCGGTAGGAACGGCCTGGGCGATGACAATAGTCCCTGGCGAACCAGCGGACGGTGATATAGTACTCGTATAGCCGCTCTCGCTAGCTGGTAAAAGGGAGGTTGCTGTCACGAAATCCGCAGAAGCAGGAGAGCCAACAACGATGGTACCAGGAGTATTGCCGGATGGCGTAATCGTATTCGTGTATTGCGTCGCTCCACTTGGAAGTAACGAGATCGTCACCATGAAACCTGACGGGACAGGAGTACCGACTAGGATGGTACCAGACCTATCTCCCGACGGTTGAATTGTGCTTGTGTATCCAGTCGCGCTGGCTGGCAGCAAGGAAGTGGCAAACTCGAATCCAGAGGAATTAGGACTGCCTACAGCGCCGGTATCCGGAATGATCTCTGGAGAAGCGGTGATGAGGGCTGTGTAAGAAGCGGCCGCGGGAGGATTGATGGTTTGCGTGTAAGGACTCTCTCCAGCAGGCAGCACTTCTCCGCCAATTGTAAGATTCTCAGCGTCGTCAGAGCTCCCTTTGCCATTTCCAATTGGGTCTGCATTCGAACTCTGCGACTCTCTTCTCAACGTCAGTGAATGTCAAACAGCGAGAGACTTTGGCGACCTACAGGGTCCGAGTTTCGATGATGGTCTCTGTCGTAGCAGTGGTTATGTCAAGTTGCGTGGGCGCGGTGACAGTCACAGTGATTTGATCATCAAATGTAAGCACTGTAGGCGAGGCAACATATGTCGAGATCAAGACCGGGCCAACAACCAACACAGTCCTGACTTCCAGATCTGGCCCAGGTGTACACACATCATCCGCCGGTGAAGCCAAGGCCTTGCACACTGCGAGACCTAGAAGAAGCAGCCTCGACATTTTCGTTCAAGGCAGAATAGCCTTCTGTCGTCCCTTGGCCGAGGCAATGCATCTTACTTATAAACAACATAACGGGTTTGCGGGTGCTCTCACACTATCCACAGCGATGAATGATCTGAGTCTCTGAGATGACCAAGGTAACGGCATCGACCTAGACGATATACGGTCTTGTCGATCCAGACTGCGGCTCATCGAGATGACATGCAGAAGCCGTTGAACGAGGCCGCCAAGTGGTGCAGTCGTTGGTGTAAAAGCCAAATGTGGAAGTTGACGTGACTCGTTGTTCGGAGATGCATCCGCTTTTCTCGGGGCGGACGACCCCTTGGCACTCTCACGGTCCACCGCGTCAGCCTTGGCGCGCAGACTCTGCCAAAGATCCAATAACACCCGTTGCGCCAGTCGACGACGTTGTTACTATACGTGGATTGGCTAGAAAATCATCATATCATACCCTTTAGGGAAGAGGCATAGTCATGACGGGCTCACGACTAGTTCCATGGCGGTGTTCTTCGGGCAGGCACCGGGCATGATTGACAGTAGGTGCGACCGTGACTTGAATCGATAGGTATGCTTCTGGAATTTGTCTCAGATGGGTCGCCTTCCAAGAAGGTCTGGATACATGTCCAAATTCTCTCATGATATATTGATATATACCTGCAGGGGCTCTCGCTATGAGGACCACAGTCGCCTACTTCCAGTGCTCACTTTCATTCAATCCAGCGCTCAGAACACCATCATTTCCTCTACGAAAATTATCCTTGATATCATCCTCAAGATCATAATCTGAGTTATACATACCCATCGCATCCTCTCCTACATACCGACCGGATACACTCAAAATCATGAGAAGCTTCATCGCTCTCTTCGGCCTCGCCACAAGTGTGCATGCTCTGGAATCTTCGTATTCGCAATGCACTGGTTCATCTGTCCATCATGCAACGATACTATCAACCAAAGCTTCCACTGCGACCTTTACTAGTGTCCCCACCAAGATAATCTCCGCTCCAGGACAACTTGCCGGAAACTCATCCTTGAATTCCGCACCCGTCACTCAGGCACACACTCCTCCCAGCTCTGGTGTCACGACATCGATTGACTGTGAGACTGGAACCACGAATTTCCCACTTGCCACGTCCACTTTGTCTGTCACGTCAATCAGCAACGCCCCACACGTTGCCGCTTCATCTTCTCATGCGCAGCCGAACATTTCCATTGCTTCGAGTGCGAACGATGGACCAAGCAAGAACGATTCACCTTCCGTGTCTCACTCCTCGACCATACCTATGAACACTTCTTCAACGTCACAATGGAGTACGCCTTCACCACAGATCGCTTCGACAACAATGACAACATCAACCGTCGCACCTTCTGGCAACTCATCATCGCCGAAGTCTTCCATGGTTGCGTTCACCGGTACTTCATCAAGGACATTATGCAGCAGCGGTGCAACGATCGTTGGCATCATCTTCACCATGCTATTACTGTAAGACTGGCAGCTGCATCATGATGATCTGAAAGGGGTGTGTCATCAATCAATCGATCAACATGTAGACGGTGTGTTTACCGATCAGGGTTGGTGTGACCTTTCAGAATACGAAAGTGTTTTAAAAGCAATTAGATAGCGCATTCGATCTCAATAAGTGGATTCAGCAAGTCCGAATAAAACCGACACTTAAGCTAGACGCTGATCAGACGAACGTGCGAAGCAACGCCAAGAGACGATAAATTCTTCCGTGTGTACGTGCGTTCGCGACACTCGAACTCACCTTCCTTTCTTGTCATACACCAAGGATCAAACGACGAACACAGATCGAAGTTCGATCAGACCAGTATCTCACATGACAGCCATGACTTAGAGCGTCCTTAGAACATCTGTCCTCCTGACCGTTTTGTCGCGCACATCGATCAGGCGGCGCCAAGTCGCGAGCAAAATCTATGTGTCTGTCATTCCAATATTACCTACCTACCTCAGATCGTGAGGTCTGGGCGTTCTGCTTCGTCTTAAGATGGACCACCTGGAACATCTTACCCGGCTCATCGCAAGAGCAAGACAAGCAGGCGGGATGCATGGTATGCTGGAATAAGCACGCTTATGCGCAGCTAACATGTGGCTACGTGGTATGCGAAAGTTGTTTGCAGCTCATGGAAAAGCATTATTAGACAGCGTGTCCTCAAAGACCTTTGTTCAGGGTCATGGACTGGCCTGTTTTGCTTTGTCTCCTTTCCGCCTTGCACGAGGGCTCCCGGAAACATCATCGAAACATTGCAATATGGATGGGTTGTTTCTACGTCAATGCCTTCTTCCTCTGGATGATTGTGACTCGTTTGGTCATACCTAGGAAGGAAAATTAGTGGCGCCTGACTGCTGGTCAATGGCGATTGGGACATGTGTGTGTCATATTTGGAGCCAGCAATTGGTCAGTCGGATTGATGTTGTGGATGCAGGAGGGCAACTAGGCAGGAAATTCTGATGTCAACGCGACGTGATCAGGGTCCTGCCTCCGACGTACTAAGGAGCAGTACCTGGAAGCCGCACCGAGGTTTTGCCATGTCTATATTGGTCGCGTCCTCGACACTTGCAATTCGACGCAGAAAGACCTGGAGCACTTTCTTAGTTGTCACCCGCCTTCCGGAGAGCTACAATGCGCTCCAATGCATCTCGTCAAAACGACCTGCTGTCGCCTGTAAATTTGCCTGCTCTCAGGTGCCGGACTCGAGAGTTGCGTTGCGATGTGCTCGGAGGAATCCAAGCCCGTCAGGATTCCCAGCTAGTCTTGATTGGTTCGGCATCCCACTCAAAGCTTGAAAAGCCCCTCTACTCGGCATTCATACTCGAAACAGCATGAAGTTGCCGCGAGATCAAGGAAGTCCTCATCCAATTTTGGTCATTGTGCGAGCAAGTTCGTGCGACGACAACAGAACAAGTTCTCTGCCTCCACGGATGTGCCACTCGGTCGGTCGTTGAGATGCTCCGGATTTCATTCTATCACCGTCTACCCCCGCATGGCACGACATACATATGCGTCTTGTTATCACCCCAAATAAGTTTGGGATCCTAGTACTCCTCTACGTCTATCAGCATGGTTGCTCTAGAAACAATTCGCACCTCGAATCGCAAGATCGCATCCACCCTTCCTTCTGGACTCGTGGCTGTATTCGTCGGAGCAACAAATGGAGTCGGCGAGGCCACGGTCCGACAATTCGCGAGATACGCGCTTGCGCCTCGCGTCTTTTTGATCGGTCGCTCTGAAGAAGCGGGCACTCGTATCGTCAACGAGTGCAAAGCTTTGAATCCAGATGGCAAATTCACCTTTGTGAGCAAAGACACTAGTCTGGTCCGGAACGTCGATGAAGTCTGTAAGACGATCGAGCAGAACGAGAAGACAGTGAATCTGTTGTTCCTGACCATTGGAACGCTGCAGACTGGTAAAAGTGAGTCTTCGGAGGTTATGAACGGCATGCGAAGAGTTCTGATCTTGTCCCAGCAACCGCAGAAGGTCTCCATTACCCTGCGGTACTAGCTGTACATGCACGCAATCGATTCATCTCCAACCTGATGCCTCTGATCAACAATGCAACCTCCTTACGCCGAGTCGTCTCTGTATTCATCGCTACACTGGAAGGAGAGATACAAATGGACGACTTCCAAGGTTGGCACATGAAGCTCATGGCGAATAGAGATCACGCTGCTTCCATCACCACGCTGTCACTCGAAGGTCACCACAAAGAGAACCCGAATGTGTCTTTCATTCACAACTTCCCCGGTGTGGTCAAGTCGGGAATAACTCGTGGAACGTCTGGACCAGTTATGACTGTTCTCAAAGCCGTCGTCCGAGTCTTTGGCTCGCTCTTCTACATGCCTGCGGATGAAGCTGGAGATCGACATGTCTTTCTGGCTACGAGTGCGAAATACTCAGCTGGCTCATCAGATTCTGCAGCTGGTGTACCAGTCTTTGTTGTCGACGGTCTTTCTCTCGCACGCGGAACTAATGGCAAACCGGGCAGCGGGGTCTACTCTATCGACGCAAGCGGGGAAAGTGCCAGTCCGAAAGTGGAAGCGGCTCTCGCCTCGTTGCGAAGCAGAGGCATGGTTGAGAAAGTCATGGATACCATCAATGCAGACACCGAAAGAGCACTCGCTGTGAGCCGGAAACTTTAGGATCTTAGTCTTTCGTTCGAGCCTAGGATATGCACACAGGATGCTGAGACCGCCATAAAAAATACAACATCTCGAATCACTTGTCGCTATACTTGCGTGCTGGCTTGACGTTGTGGTCGCTGTAAAAAGTCTCCTCGTTGCCGAGGCCTTCACTTTGCTTGTGGGTGATCAAAACCAATGCCGCTCTAGCGATGCTGTGCTGCTTGCGACATCGTGATCATCGCCTGATCAATCGTCCCGTGTCCAAACACGCGCGCTTCAGACCAAAATCAATGTCTGCAGATGTTCTCGTCGTACTGGGTTCTGGCCTGCCTGGATTGGTGCGTTGGTGGTCCTTCGATTGACGTGATGGACATGATCAGTTTCAGCTGTCAGCCATCGCACACATCAAGCCCTAGGCTGAGCATTACGGTTCCTTTTCTGTACACATCCGATGCCCATTCTCTTAGTAAGCAGTACCCTGGCTCAAACTACAAGCTTGTTAAACAGCCAGAAGATGTCCTGCGGCAGACCCTGGGACATACTGTACGACTGCACTTCACAATGCGTTTGGTCAATCACATTTGCCCTGCATTTTGCATCTCGCGTTCGGACCAACTGTGTCAAACACCTACAGTGATGATCGTTAGCAAGCTGAAACGGAATGTAATAGAAGCCATATTTATCGAGTCAGAAGCCATGTCGAATACGGCCTAGTGGCTAAGCTTGTTATTGTGTTCATGGGACTTCCATTTCGATGCGGGGTGCCGGGCGGCGGATAACTCTAATCGGTGCATGAATTCGCCAGGGTACAAGTACCTCTGGCTCGCGTCGCACCCTGACCACTCTTGTGAGCCACCCGCGCTGGATAGCTTCCCTCTTGAAGACGTATGTTTCTTGACAAGGATCGCGTCCTATCCTCATCCTGGTCTGGGATCAATCGTGTATCGACCTCGGAAGACATTGACAGCTGGGCCTTTGGTGGTCAGATGTCGCTGACGTCCAGCCGAAGGCCGAAGGTTCGCCATGACCTTGCAGAATCCTTTCAGCTACTCCCAAAAGTCGTGTATCAAGTTGGGCGAGCCCGAGATGCGAAACCCGTGTCTACCTTGAAACGATCCTGGGGTGTGCACACAGGTACTGCGCTGTCTAGAGTGAATTACTCAATAACTTGTGGTGATCATATCAAGCAACTGCATACAGCATCGGCTCCAACGATTTGTCACCCTGGGTCAGTGTTTCGAATGGAGCTTTCGAGCCTGGTCTTCTCCTGTCTCTCGTTCCATGTACCTTGCTGCCAAACCCCTTAGACCTGTACAGATGAGTGATTCGCGATCTCTCACCGATACCTAGTACTGTTACCAGTTTTCTCTCATTTATGGAGGACCCTTATAGAGACGTGAATGTCATTGTAGGCCAGTGCAGAATCCCACGGTATCCATTCGCGAAAGGTGTGGTTCGGAAGAATCATCTCAGCAGAGGCTTTTCGTGGGCCTATCGTAAGTTGACTTTGATACTACAAAGATGGCCATGCCTGCGAAGATGCTGCATAAGGTTGGTCGACCTGACCCGACCTCCTCAGGGAGATTTGCTTGGACATCTCCATCACGCAGTCGGGTCAAAGGAGACCAGGCACTATCCTTCGGACAAGCCGTACCTACCGCAGTACTTACGATCAATCGGCTCTCAAGATGATTCGAGGTCATTGGCTTGCTTCATGCTTACTGGAGTTTCCTACTAACCTGCGGGTCGCATCCCAGTCTCAGCTCATACTTGATTGCCAAACTCAATCGAGTGGGTGTCTAAGAGGCAACGTTCACTGAGCCTAGCCTCCGAGTTTATCTGAATACCGATGGCCTGGGGGGGGTAAGTGACATATATATGTCACCACGAGATCCCCATTCAATACGCAATGTCCAACTACAGCTTTCGAACTCGCGATCACTCGAGAACCACTCTTACGAGATTGAGAGACGTCCAACACAATGAGTCTACCATATCTTCTTGTCGTACTCTGTGTGCTGTTCAACCAGACACTTGGTAGGGCACTAGACAGTGCTAGAGAGGATGATTCGGGCGCGAGGTCCTTCTCGACTATCGATAACGGAACCACCATACTACTCCCTGCAGTCCATTGGACTCATCCTAGCGACGACATCCGCAACCTGGAGCCTTCTGAAAACGCTAATCTCTACTACTGCACTGATGGTGTGGCTGGTAAGTCCATCTTCAGTCGTACAACACTTCCCCAGTGCTCTAGCTTACAGATCAACTAGATCCTTCTGTTCAACATCAGTTTGCACATCTCACGACAAACCTGACTCATCTTTCAGTTGTCCTTGCTCATTCATCCTACATCAAAGATATATCCTGCTCTGATGGAGGTATCATTGTCACGTTCACAACAAAAGAAGCGTTTGATTACGCCTCCACCAAATGGTCAGCTGTGGCTCAGCAACTAGCCTTGATCACGCACGATGACGGCTGTCACGGTGATACTGCTGACCAACGCACCGTCTGGAAAGTCGACGCACTTGAGTTTACCGAGAAGACACTCTCGGTCTCAGCACGTGTTGAACGCGAGCTCGATTTTGCACAGTTTCTGTCACATGTCACCATGGTCTGGGGAACATACGTCCCTGGAGATGCTCCTGATGATACTAGTACCAGTGGTGGCGACGACGACACCCACAATAGCAGTGCTTCTCAGCTATCTTCCGGTTCTGCTCCTTATACAAGGTTGAGGGCCAGACAATCTAGTAGCACGGTCAACAGTACTACCAATGGCTCCCCATGTGGAGATACTCCAAGCTCTATCCTTGACGATCTGCCTACAGCCAATTGTGGTGATCCAAATTTCGATCAAAACATCGATAACGCCCTTGGCTATCTCAACTGGAGTACCACGACCTATGGCTCGAGTATGACAGCATTCATACCAGGAGTCAATCTTACTACGTACGACTTGACAGGTAATGGCACCAATTTTGTAGGAAGTAGTGCCTCGATTCGCAAACGATTTTCTTTTTCCAGCATTGTCGACAGCGCAAAAAACTTCGCAACTGTGAGTGCCATTCAAAATTCAGCTGATCAAGTCCTGGGCTGATACCAACATAGTCAGTTGTTAGCAACGTATCCGATGTCGTTTCTAATACTGCGTCAGCGGTTGTCAGCGGTGCACAAGCGGTCGCATCAACTGCCCTCAATGTTGTCTCAACAGTAACGACCTACGTCGACACTGCTACCGAATTCACTCCCTCAATCTCTGTACCCGGCACCTTCACAGTCGCCCCGGCAAACAACAGCCAATCTCCATGGGGTCCGGCAGCCCTCATCTACAATGGCTCGACGGCCAATTCAGCACAAACTGCCAATGCCGACATTGCGCTGTACTGTGTTAACTGTGGCGTTAGAGCCACTGTGATCCTGGGTGGATCAGCAAGTTTCAGTGCCTCAGGTCTGCATGATCTGCAGGCAAGCGTAGGTTTGGACTTCTATGCTGGGCTCAGTATTGGAGTGGACGCGAATGCCGTGTACAGCGATACCAAGAAAAAAGAGCTAGTCAATCGGGCTCTTCCTGCTCTTGGATTCAGTGTAGCCAAAGTCCTGAGTGGCGGAGTTTTCGTCGAGGTGGATGCAGTTGCGCAGATCGACGTTAACGCCGCAGGCCAAGCGATTGCCGGTATCAGCATATCGATTCCGGACTTCCAAGCCACACTGGATCTCGTCGACGAATCGAAGTCAGGCGTCACAGGATCTGCCCCCAAGTTCACAGAGTATCTTAAGTACAAAGGTCAAGTCGACGCTCAAGTCACCCTTAGTCTGCCAATCTCGTTGAATGTCGGATTCAAGATCATCCCCCTTGGCCTCAACAGGGACATGGCATTGATTGAGACACCAAGCGTTTACGGCCAAGTGGTTGTAGATGCCAGCAACTTTGACGATGGGTCAACTTGTCCCAATGGCGTTCAATACTTAGTGAACGGTAAGCTTCTATCCATGTCACTTGACACTCGTCACGGTTCTGACTTCCAAACAGTGCAGAATGAAGTCGAGTTTGATTTGGATGGTGAACAGACCTTCGAGCTTAGCTCATACAGCAGCCCGGCATTACTGTCGGGGTGTAAAAGGTGATATGTCATGATGTCTTCGCGAGTTCCCAAGATCCTGACGATGTATAGCTTCTCAAAACGCTCGGAAAACGATCTTGTGCAGAGGGAAGAGTATTTGCGCATCCTCAAGGCCAGACAGGCCAACGCTACGGTGCTCTCAAATGGTACCAGCGCGAATCTCTCTCCGAACAGCTCTGACATGGTAGTCATCTCACCTGACACTCAACCTGGTCTTGGTGGGAATGTCCTCGTCTCCCCTCCACTGAGTGACGTGGTCACGAACCTTACTACCGATCCCAACAGCGCACAATTCCAACACGCAGGCGCTCAAGCCTTGGCAATGGCGGCCATGGCAAGCAATCCAAACAACCTGAGCTATACCACCGTTGTGGATCTGCACCAGCAGTTTGTTCTGTCACCCAGTACGGATGGCAACCTGAATGTGATCCCGTGGACTCTCAACATCAACAACGGCTCCGCATTGTTTGCCGAGTTCAATGGCGTTATTGTCGGTGACGCCAACGATCGCTACCTCCATTACTATCCTGATGAGATGTCGGCCTACAATGTTAGCCGCATCCGTCTTAGCGACCAGATTGGTATTCCCAATACCGCCGCTATCATTTCTTTAACCTGGCTGGACTGGCAGCCCGCCGATCCTTCGATTCCCAATTTGTACTTGGCTGTCGACAGTCTACTCAACCTGTTTAATCCTGTCCTATGCAATTTCGCCAATGGAGCTCCAAGTAAAGTCTTTGTTGTTAACGGACCAACCGGCTTACAGACTTTGCAGAGCAACAACGACCTGAAGTTTACGGTAACAGGAGCTCCCATCACCAATTGTTATCCTCTTGCGCTTGTCCCAGGAATCGCAATCGCTGCATGAAGTATGAGGAAGCCCGAACTGCAAGCTGGTTTGAGTATTGATATGCGAAGATGCTTTTCTGTACTTGTTGTTATGAGTTTTCTACATAGTCCACTGTAAAGCCCTTCTGTTACGATTCATTGCTATATTCTCTGTCTCTCAGACGTGTCAAATTAGACAAGAAAGCAATCGGCGTATCGAATGTGTAGGGTACGTGGAGGTTGTGACTATGCTGTTGCCAGCGAAGTTCGAGGTTTTCGAGGTATCCCTATAGCCGTGATGACTCTGCGATCGTGTCTGCGATGGTGAAGGTGATTATGTCGGCGTAGTCGAAATGCCAGATCTTATGGGAGCGACCCTTTGTCTCCTTAAACAAGGTCTCTGCTTTTGTCCATCGCTTTGTGTCTGCCCACTATTCTTGATGACACAAGTCTCAAACGCTCCGGCTACTATTGACCAACCATTGACTTCTCGTGGGTTAATCCATCACCGGCGACAGCGGCAGCGCTACGCAAGAGACCGTAGTTAAGTCGGTTAATGAACCAGTGGTCTGGTCAGGGGTGACCAACGAAGGCAGAGTGAGCGCAACAGTGACAGGAGAAGACTATCGAGACGTGTTGGCAGAAAGATGTGTGGTGTGGAGACGGGAGTTGTGTTGGGCAGAAGAACGGCTATTTCAAAGGGAAAGAGTCGGTCAATGTTGTTCGTGGAAGCGCGCACACCTCTTGCGCCCAGCACTTTCTGTCCAAACGCCCTATCTTGTGTGCAACACACTTTGCACTGCATCATCTGGATTGTCGCACCTTGCAAGATTTCGCACAGCAGCAATCTACCAAGTCTGACCATGCTGCCTTCTAGGGGCGGGCATGCCATTTCAAAGGACACGTCCGGCAGGCAACCCAACCAGGCGCCCGCCCATCTCCTGCCCACCTGGAAAGTGACCACCAAGACAACAACCACACCAAATCCCAGACTGGACATTAACAGACTCGTCACCCCGCCCATCCCTTCTTCACCAACCTCAACGAGAACCTGAAGGCTTGGTTCGGCAGGACCTCACTAATCAGTTGAAAACGACGCATACATCAGTGGTCGAAAGTTGTTTAATGATCACGGAAGTATCAGACTTGGATTCTTGGATGGCGCACGGCGAATGGATACCAGCTGTAAAGAACAAAACACTCTGCATCCAAAATCATTTCCAACCATCGGGTCCAAAATAGCCCTTCGCAGGCAGAGTGGTGATCAAAGCTTGTTGTCCGGCGCCCCCGTCAACACCCTGTGAAGTAACTTCAGTTCCCCACCAGTTGACATCTACTGCGTGGTACTGGACAGCAAAGAAAATAATGACTCCAGACAAGGCTACGCCAGCATTGAGAGCAGCTGCCAGGACGTAGTTGTACTTTTCCCACCAAGCTGTCTTGTACCTCCTCAAATAGTACATGAATCCAAACGACATGTACACGGCACCGGTAAAGTATGTCAGGTTCAGGGGAGCCCACCAGAGGAAGCCATTGATGATGAGAGATGGGTGGACATCTCTAAGCCACGAGATGGGTCTGAAGAAGAGGAGGTCCATGGGTCGGAAGACAGCAGGTGAAAGCCTGGATCGCGCAACATTGCGCAGCGACGATCCATAGCGCTTGACCGACCACCAGACAAGTGCAAGAAGGAAGCCAAGTAGGAACATGTACTTCATGAACGGATAGAACTGGCCAAAGATGCGAGCTGGGCCGATGGCACCCCAAACAACAGAAGATGAAAAGTATACCTCTGATCCGTTCGCACAGTTGAACTTGGCAGCCTGGTCGGGGGTACAGATGCCCTTGATGTCAGTGTCCACAAATTCGACACAGCCATATGCCACCAAAGACGTGATGATAGCACTTATGAGTTGACCACGATACATTGCTCGAGGAGGTATCTTTGCGTACAAGCCCATCTTCTGATCCGATGTATAGTTGTCGGCTTGCCCGTTGATATTGTAGCCATACGCTTTGACAAACATCAGTGCTTCTGGGCGTCCAGGCAAGGCATATCCGACGATAAGTTCGGTGACCACGTTGAGGCCTTGTGTCGTGCCTGAGATTGCATAGAGGTAACTCATTGGGATCAGGAAAACCAGATTCAAGATGATGACGAAGAAAATTGTCCACACAGGGGTCTGTAGTGCATCGTAAGTCTTGAGGATGATGATGGCAAAAGCAAAGGCGATGGCAGCGATGGCCAGGAACCACCAATCAGGCACCTCCTTGTAGTTTCGCATCATCCTGGTAAAAGGATCGTTAAAGCCGTCGTAAACGCTGCCTTCGCCGTCCATGAGATGCGTCGTGTGGTGGAGTGTCTGCTTCATATCCCCCTTTGCGAGCGAGGCCAAAGCCTGCTTGGACTTGCTGCCAATGTTTCTTGCGAGAGACCAAGCAGCTTGTGCCATTCGCTTGTAGGCTTGAGTGAGCGGCCTCCAGAAGTCGAGGATAATGAACAAAGGTAAGGGTATAGAAAGCAAAGAACGCGCTGTATGTCACAAGGTTTCCAGCACTGTAGAAGGCCGGAGAGTAGTTGGAATACTCCTCATAGTCCAGACGCCCATCAACCATGACTTTCGTGATGTTGTATGGGTTTCCAGTATTGTCGAAGATGCCCGATGAGTTGATCGGTAGATATGCGGTCCACATGAAGTTCGAATAGTACGTAGCAAGAATGATCAACCCGCCCATCACCATTCCAACATACTGCTGGATCTGACTGAAGAATGGCCATGTCAAAGGGAAAGCGTATGTCGAGATGATGTTCCAGTCAAAGGATGAGAGAGGGTTAAAGCCCAAGCCGAACTGCGAACCCGTCACCGCAGCCAAGTTGAAGTTGTTTGGCTTGATCCAGGTCATCCAGGCAAGGTAGCTTAGTGCAGGGAAAAGATAGTCTGGGAGCCAGAAGTACACAGCCATAGCAGCAAAGAAGATAAAGAAGAACTTGTAACGCGACATGCGCCAGCCGTTAATGTTTTCGTGTGACTCTTTGACCAACAAAGCGCGATTCAAAGCGACGGTGGGAAGGATACTAGGCCAAATTGCCTGAATCGGGTACACAACAAATCTTCGAAGCATGCCGGCGAAACCGAGCCCCATGAGCTGGGTAGACAGAAGTAGGAGGATCTCGTACTCGGGCGTCAGCCACTTGTCTTTGTAGTAGACCTGCTGTGTCTGAATGTTCCAGAAGACGTAGGCAGAAGTGAGCCCAACGTTCACGATAATGGTCGAAAGCATTTGTTCCTTGTAAGTCCAAGGGCCAGGATTCAGAGAGTGTCTCTTGCCAAAGACGGTGACGCCCCAGTCTGGTAAGGTCCATGCCAGGAACATGCCGCAAGGGTACAATAGGACCTGAGCGACACTCGATTGCAAGGTGATATTTGGGTAACGAGCATTGAACAGGGAATTGATGAACTGTCCGATACACGCCCATAGATAACCAAGTAAGTGAGCTCGAATGGTCTCACAAGACATGTTGACGTCGTCGTCGGGACGCGTGACAGCTCGGACTTCGGGGTAGGGCGAGTAAAACACGTTGATAGCAGTCTCTTTCTTGAAGATGACTTCCCACTCCTCGGCAGTTTGTCCGTCGACAGGTCCATCCAATAGATGTTTGAGCTTGTCTTTCTGAGAGCTGGTGAAGTTGTAGTCATAGGTGTGTTCCTCGAGTAGTCGTTCGATGAGCCTGCGGCATTCCGCAATGGTCAACGCGTCGACCTTGTCCATGACCAACTCGACGTCATTCTCGACATCAAGAGCGGTGTGCTCAATGAAGGCAGTCTTGACATCTTGCACATGGCCTGTGGCTTTCTTCTCGTCGGTGCTGCTGGCGTCGTCCTGAGAAGTCGAGATATTCTCGAATCGCTTTTCGTCCTCGTTGACGGGGTGGATGTTCATGTGAGCGTCTGGAACGCCGCCATTCGTGTTGGTGACATTCATCTCGAATGGCATACTGTGAGGCAGGCTGGGCGAAGCTGACTCGGCATTTGCATCTTCAGAGCCTGCAGATGATGGCGAAAGAAGCGGACTCTTATAACTTCCTACATCGACAGTTCCGACGCTCAGCCAAAACCGCCTCCTCTCGCTTAGATTGACGATCCGCAACTGATGGTGTGATCCCGTGGCCTCAAAGCCTCGCGGCCTCGCAGCATTGCCGAGCAACCTTCCAGATGCGGTTGGATTTTAGGTGTTGAGACTGGGGAACTTCCGGATCAAGGCAAGATAAGCAAAGCAAATCCAATGCGACAATTGGTCTTGAGGCCGTAAGCCAACGTGATCATAATTGGGTGTCAAGATTGCAACTTGAGTGGAAAAGAATCACCTACTTGCAACGGGAACTCGGGAATAAGAGCATTGCGACATCTTGGCGAAAGGGCTTGAGAAGGACAAGCCTTTTTAAGGTCAAGCCTAACCGGAAGTAGCAGGTGATTTGCAGAGTATCATCGTATCATCGTATCTCCAAATCGCGTCTCTTGTAGAGCGAAGGACAGGCCGATTGATCATTGGAGGAAGAAAATCGCGCGATGTATCTTGCGACTTATCTCAAGGTTCTCGCTCGAGCGGCGTAATCTAGATCACCACAGGTCAGCTTCAATTACCACAGCGATACCTGCAAGTGCCACATGCATGTGGATGACTACGTCTGTGCGCGGGTAAAGCTTGCGTAACGCGTCTTGTGTGTCGAGCATTTAGAGGTGCACTCATGATAAGATTGAGGATCCCCTCCTTGGGACTACAATCTGCCGTGCATGTCCAGAGTTCAAGGTTCCGGCTCTGTTTACCCAAGGTGTATACTGATAAGCGCCATCTGTCGACTCGGTCGACAAGTCTCAATTTATGATAAGCGGCTCTATCCAGATGATTGGGTCCCCAGGGGACACGAGATCTTGGTAACGTGGAGCTAAAGCTCTGTAACAAAGTTGGCAGGAAGATTATCGCGTGACTCACAGACTTCTCTCTCAGTGGCCTTCCACGATGCCTGGTACGTAGTGAAATCTGTAGTGACTCGGTGTCCAGTACCGGGCTGCCAGCCTACTAATTGGTGTATCATTCTCGAATGAGAACTTGAAGTGGGACACAAGGCTTGACAGTACGTCCATTGGTGAGTGTTCAACTAGTGCCCACGTGATCACTGGTATGTCTTAGAGGGCACATGCTAGGGGCCTTACACCCAAGCTCTCTCCTAGTGGGAGTATCGTTGGATATAGGCTGGCTTCTGGCACGATTTCTAGAGACGCTGGAGGGTTCCACGTGTAGGGTCAGGAGAAGGCGGTTTTGAGGAGCGTTTGTGAAGAATGAATTGGTCCATGAAACGTGGGACTTGAGCCTTCCGCTCTCGCGAAGACCTTGCGAATAACTGGGTAAACCATTCCGCTTTGTTGTCCAATCCTCAAGTCGCTGTCTCAGACGCGAACTGTCCCAGCCGGAATAAATTTGAGATGGGCTGAGTTCCAACAGAACGGCCCAGAAATACAGAAGCATAGAGGCCGGTTGGCCATAGAACTTCGTGCCGGAATGTCCTAGGGCTGCGTACGTTTCAATCCTCTCGAGCCAGGCCTTGGGAGGACCTCCGAGTACATGGAGTGTGACTGCCAGGTAGCTAGAGATGCCCACCGTTGACATCAAACCGCATTCAAGTATTCCAGACGGTCATGACTCATATGCCTTTTGTTGGACTGGAGAAACGTGTCGATACGAGACACGTAAAGCATACCAGCTAGATCTGCAGTCAGAGGTACAAACCATGTTCTCGATATCGATCTACTCACACTACAGTGTGAAACGCAGTCGCAGAATGCAAATAGTATGGGTATGCCTCTGTTGGTAGAGCGATGATTACTGCAGGGTTACCGATGCCTGGACCCGTCAATGTAGAGTGGGCGAATCGGACTAGCTGATCAGTATTTTGAAGAAACAGTGCAGGAAAGGATGGAGTTGTGAAAGTAATGTGAGTATGATGGAACGTGTCTGCCTAAACGATCCTTCTCATTGTTCGGAAGTGCCGCACTCCACGATTTTGGACCGGAGCGGGGGTGGAGAAAGCTATTCCCGATTCGTGGGTCATAGCCTACGGCCTCCCACGAGACTCCGCAAAATCCTACTCTGGGGCTGCCAATTGCGGGTCCGGGGCTACTTCATGTGTCACAGCCGTACTTTCGCGTGGTATTCTCCAGGAGACGGTTATATAAGAATCAGCTGGCCGCCCTGATGCAGTCTCCAATCGCACATCGCTCCAAGTCCTCCCATTTACCGACATCATGGGTGCACACTCGAACGCGACCATCTGGCAATCGATCCGGGGCAATCCCAAGGTCTTGGCCATCGCTCTGTTCGCCTCGTAAGATCGCCCTTCTCAGCTCCAGGGGTCAATGACTTACACTCGAGCAGACTCGGTGGTTTCGAATATGGTTACCAGCAGGGTGTTTTGGGTAGGTGGAGCTCCTCGACTGAGCGCTGTGGTCTTACGGAAGCTGACTCTCGAATTAGGCCAGTCCCTGGTCATGACACGATTCACTGAGAACTTCCCGACCGTTGTCAAATCTGCTGGAGCCACTGGCTGGCTCACTTCGATTCTTCAACTTGGTGGTCTTCTTGGATCTCTTACCGCTGGCATTCTGAGCGAGCTCATCTCAAGAAAGTACACGATGGGTGTTGCTTGCTGCTGGGTAATCCTAGGAAGTTTCCTCTATGTTGGTGCTCGACCTGGTATGCCATCACTTTTGTACGCCGGGAGATTCTTCACCGGTGTGGGCGTTGGACTGTTCAGTGGTGTCGGACCGCTCTACAATGCCGAACTCTCCGCACCTCACATGAGAGGTCTGCTCGTTTCCTTCTACCAACTGGCAACTATTCTTGGTATCATGCTCTCATTCTGGGTTGGTTACGGCAGCAATTATATCGGAGGCACTGGCGATGGTCAGTCGAATCTTGCATGGCGCCTCCCCTCAATCATCCAAGGTATTCCTGCTGTGGCTCTCGCTTTCGGTATCTGGTTCATGCCTTTCTCACCCAGATGGCTTGTCAAGATGGGCCGTGATGATGAAGCCAGAAGTACTCTCGCGTGGCTGCGCAAACTTCCGATTGATGACGAAGAACTTGAGGCTGAATACCTCGAAATAAAGGCAGAGGCACTGTTCGAGCAGAAGGCGTTTGCTCGCGACTTTCCTGGTCTCGCTGAGCAGCGTCAGAACCGCCTCAAACAACAGTT
Organism: Aureobasidium sp. EXF-12298; assembly: GCA_024195555.1. Classification (NCBI taxonomy): domain Eukaryota; kingdom Fungi; phylum Ascomycota; class Dothideomycetes; order Dothideales; family Saccotheciaceae; genus Aureobasidium; species Aureobasidium sp. EXF-12298. The sequence goes on from SWBJ01000123.1 coordinate 113,063, forward strand.
TGCACAATACCGTATGTGCTTCCAAACCAAGGACAACTTCAAGCGCATCTGCACCGCATGGCTTATTATGTTCTTCCAACAATGGAGTGGGATCGACGCTATTATCTACTACGCCAGCAACGTCTTCATTAGTCTAGGGCTCACAGGCGGGACGAATGCTTTGTTGGCGACTGGTGTCACTGGTGTCGTTTTCCTTATCAGCACGATTCCTGCCATGGTGAGTCCATGTTCAACACCTCGTTCCTCCGACGCTTGAACGCTAACGTGACAAACAGCTCATCATTGACCGAGTCGGTCGTAAGCCCATGTTACTGGTAGGCTCTGCCGTCATGGGTATCTCCATGGTAATCGTTGGCGTGATTGTCGCCAAGTTCAGTCACGATTGGCCCAGTCACGTCGCAGCTGGCTGGACCGCCGTCGCACTCATCTGGGTGTACATCGCAGCTTTCGGAGCCACGTGGGGGCCAGTTTCATGGACTCTTGTTTCGGAGATCTTCCCTCTTTCTATCAGAGCGAAGGGCGCTTCGATCGGCGCATCGTCAAATTGGCTCAACAACTTCGCCATTGCATTCTTCGTTCCTCCGATGCTGAAATCTTGGCGATATGGGACATACTTCTTCTTCGCCGTCTTCCTTGCTGCCGCCATCGTCTGGGTGTGGTTCTACCTGCCAGAGACGAAAAATGCCACCCTGGAAGAGATGGATCGTGTGTTCAAGAGTCAGGCAGGTGAGAAAGATGCTGCACTACTTAGAGAAGCCAAGCAGGAGGTCAGCATGCTTACGATCAAGGTGGATAAGGGTGAGAAGGGTCATGTAGAGGAGGTTCAGATGGTTTAATGGGTTGCGACTGGCTGTGATGAGAATAGCAACAGATAACGAATGAAGATTTTCACCATCACGACAGCAATTCTCAGTTCTCAGACACTCTCCAATTGACTTAAGTCCAGAGTGGATATTCGTGAGAAGTTGCCACCAGCAAGCCAGTCGATGGCAATGCAAGAACCAGATTTTGCGTCGGAGCGTCACGAAGCGGGTATACACATCATAACAGCCTTGATGCTGCATTCGCGTTACAGATACTACTATGGATTGTTCATGGCGTGCTTCAAAGTAACATTGTCACGCGATGAGTTTGCCAGAACGTTTGCCGCATTTGTACTTTGCTTTGACAACAGCGCCGGATTTGTGCCGCACACGGAAGACTTCGCTTGTCGGATCTCGGCGAGGCTGCGGCACAAGCCCACACTGTCGCTTCCCCAGTGGCCGACGTGGCTACACCCCCCGAATTGAGTATAGCATCAGCACCGACACAGCCGACATGGATATCTTTCCTGCGCCCTACACTCCTGATCGGCATCCCATGCATGACACCTGATCAGATTCTTTCAATAGGCGTTATGGCGACACGTGCGTCAGAGGACCCGTCGATGGATCCACGGTTTCACAATCTCCACGAGGAACTCAGATCTGTGCTATTCAATGGCTTGTCCGGTCTCTCTCCCACCCAACTCCGTCTTGTTCAAGTCGGCGCGTCGGAAGCATCACCAAGCTTGGACTTTTCGTCCGCAACCGTCAAGATACCCCAAGCGCGCCTCATACGCTATCTTCAAAACTGGATCACCGAATGCGCGCCACAGCTAGACAAGTTCGATGAAGAGCAACACTTCCAGATCGAAGTCCCTCTTGTCGCTCAGAGATCTCCTGCTCTGCTCTATGCCATCCTTGCCTTCTCGTCGCGACAAATGGAGAGGCGAGGTTTAGTGCAAGGATGCTACGACAGTCTCGAACTGTATCAAGAAAGTATCAGGCTGTTGGCGCCTGCTCTCCAGGCAAAAGATTCAGTCACGTTGGTAACGGCTTGCATTCTTGCTGTGTTCGAATTGATGTCTAGCGAAACAGGAAATTGGAGACGCCATGTCGAAGGTTGTGCTTCACTCTTCGAAGTCTTTGGTGTCAATGGCTTCTCAGGTGGTTTGCTGCAGGCTGTGTTCTGGTGTTATGCTAGAATGGAGCTTTGTGGTAGCTTCACATCGGATGGCGCTGAGACCATGGTTTTGGCGGTCGAGAAATGGGTGCCAGACCTGGATAGGTCTGTGGTATCGCCAGAGGAAGGCGAAAAGATCGTACGATCGTTCTTTCATGAGCAGAGTCGAGAGTCCCATGACGCGCACGCCAATTGGGCGATATATCTGTGCGCAAGAGTTTGCGATCTGAAATACCGCAGGACAAGTTATCTAGAGCTTGGTCGTACCGACTTCAGCGACAGGAGACCGTTCTCGCAACAGTGGCAACAACTTTGGAATGATCTGCATTTCTGGCTCGACGAGCGTCCTGCGACTATGAAACCTATTTCTCTTGTCGATAAAGACGCCGAGCTCAATTTCCCATCCATCATTTTTCCACACTGGGCGGCAATTTCAAGCAACCAGGTATATCATGCTGCCTGCATCTTGATGCTGGAGATGCAGCCGCCTGGTAGCGGTCTCGATCCACAGACTTTGTCGCTGTGGCATGCGAGGCAAGTCTGCGGCATTTCGTGTGCAAATCCACATCCAGGGAGTATGGTGAACTCGATACAGCCTCTTTACACTGCAGGTAGGCTGCTCACGCACCGCAGTGAGCGACAGAAGATAGCTCAGTTACTAGACGCCATCGAGCGCGAGACTGGATGGGCAGCTCTATGGAGACTAAGAGACCTCGAGGTCGAATGGGGATACGAGGGTGTCATTAGCTGGAGGCAAGACTCTACAAACTTTGCGAAGTCGTAGTTGGAACCACTTTTGGGTGCCAAATTACTGGTTGAAGCGGGGCCAGCCTCACACTAACTCTGCTTGGACTGTTACCCGTGACTGTGGGGCGTGCTCCAGACCCACAGCATTGCACGCTTCGAACAATTTGACTGAGTGCTATAAAACTCTGGGAGTCGCCAGTCAAGACAACATTAGTTGCACACTGACTATAACATTACACCTCACGCGGGACTTTGCGGCAGCTTCAACCATGGTCTCACCTCTACCGACTCTACCGACTATTTGTGTTCTTGGTTCCCTCAACATCGACCTTGTGTACTACACCCCTCACCATCCGTCGCCTGGCGAAACGCTCACATCGAGCCACTCTGATGTTTCTCCTGGGGGCAAAGGCGCCAATCAGGCCGTAGCTTGCGCGAAACTATCGAGATCTCGCTCGCTGGACAACGCAAGCACCAAAGTGGTTATGGTCGGCACCGTTGGCTCAGATGCTCACGGCTCAACGCTACTGGACAGCCTGCAGTCATATGGTGTCGACACCTCAAAAGTCGTTCGTAGACAAGGCCACGCTGAACACTCGGCGACTGGCACTGCCATTGTCATGGTTGACGAACGTACTGGCCAGAATCGGATCATTTTGACTCCAGGAGCCAATGCCTCTCTGCAACCTGAAAGTGTCCCTGACTTCAACCAGTCGAAACCATCTTTGTTGGTTATGCAACTGGAGGTGCCTCTCGATACTGTCTTGCACGCACTTGCGACAGCCAAATCGGCCGGAGTGCCAGTTTTACTGAACCCCGCCCCAGCTTTCCAGCTCCCAGAAGAAGTATACAACGGACTGTCACACCTGATCCTGAACGAGACCGAAGTGGCTCTGCTTGCGCAGATCGATGAGGCTGGGCTTGCAGACCCCGACATGGTGGAAAAAACCGCGTTGGAGATTTTGGCTAAAGGCGTCGAAAACCTCGTCATCACGCTTGGTGCGCGAGGCGCCTACTACATGAGTAAAAACGGGCAAAAGGGGTTTGTGCCAGCACTGAAAGTCGATGTGGTGGATACGACTGCGGCTGGAGACACCTTCATCGGCATGTATTCGGTGCTTGCTGTTGAGGCGTCTTCCTGTAACTTGGAATTCGACATTCGTGCCGCTGTTACCAAGAGCACGTTTGCTTCTGCCAAAACAGTCTCCACGAAGGGAGCGCAGATTTCCATACCGTGGATGGATGAGTTGACCTTGGAGTAGACTCGAGACATCGCACTCTGAGCACTTCCATCTCGATCCTTTGTGTCGTCACTCGTGTGCCGAGTGAAGGGGGAGCGGTGACCCTCGATAAACAGCAAAGGATCGTTCCACTCTCGCGTGGCCTTGCTTTCTATCTCAGACTGCATGCGACAGGTTCGGTGGGTCGTCCTTCTGAATCAACTTCCAGCGTGCGCGAAGATCGGCGACATCCTTTTCGACTGGTATCTGCGTTGTATTGAGGATCTCATTAAAGCATGATAGAAGTGCTTCCTGTTGGGAGGCGTGCGACATTTCCTTGGCAATGAAAAGCAGTGCAGCAATGACTATCGGGTCCCACTGTTCGTTGAAATGGTTACCGACCAACATGCGTGCAATCTTTTGAATATGCCAACTTCGTGATCCTAGGCGCTGGAAAGTCGACGTCGCGTTCGTGAGACGAGGCTTTTGTGATAGCAGAAATACTGCTGACATGTGCATGACGAGGTTTGCTTGCAGAGCAGTAGCGTTTGTGAACACATCAATCGAAAAGGGTTGCTTATCATGAGGATCTTCATCTGGGCTTTCGAGCACAGGTCTCATCTTGCGGGGTCTGTCTTGAAACCATGACATACATCTACTCCAGAGTTCAAACCATCGATCCCATCGGGAGACGTGTGAACCGACAGGCTGTGTAGACGATTCGTGGAAACCAGATAACATAGGGATGAGTTCGAAGTAAATCAGTCGTAGAGAGAGTGCAAGGCAACAGAGACAGCCGTCGTAAGAGGCGAGAGGATCGTCGATGTCACTAATCATCAGATCGACTGAGGGAATCACAAGATCAGCCGAGGGAGGCTTGTTCGTCACGATGGATGCTGCTAGATCTGGGTGCCACGCGCTTCAGTATTGTCCAGAAGTGTGCTGGAGTTCGTCATCGCTTACCGACTTTCAATTGCAGTCGCAAGAGTGACTTCAGAGGCTCCAGTGTGAGCTCAAATTCACCGCCTGACAGAACAGACTCAGTTAGACGCGCTTCACAGGTAGAGACAATGGTGGCCCATTCTGAGGGTGGGGCGCAAAACACGCTGCTGATTGTCAGCAGTGCATGTCCGACGTTCGCGGTGAACGAATTGTCGCAAGCCAGTTGATCCAGAAGCCTTGATGGTACAGCCAAGCCAGCAGGGGCGGTATCTGTGAAATCAAGACTTTGGTCTCTCATCTGTACGCAGGCGGATATGCAATCTGACACAATCTTGCTGTCGCGCGCCAGAGTCATGATCGCCGGCCCGAACATTGATTTGCAGTTGTTGGATTCGATCCAAGGTACTACCTGATACCTGAAACGTAGAAGGGCAGATTGTTTGTTCATCGAACGCTGCTGCCACGAGCGCTCGTCAATTGGCTGCTGAGGTGTGACTTCCGCGTAGCTCATGTCATCCATACGATCATTTGACGTCCAGGTCGCAGTTGGGTCGCTGTAAGTGGCACTTTGTCCAGCGGCCATCACTGTCGCGACAGTGGAGGCGATAGATTGAGGGGTTGAGAACCCCTGTACATGGCTGAGCGATGAATCACCACCACCACCGAGCTGATGGTAGTCGACGATGTCAATTGGCAATTGCAGTGGTGTTGCTAATGGCGATGTTGCTCTGACAGCATGAAAATCATCGTCGACTTCTGTTCGCGGTACGTCACCCTCTGTGAGGGATCTCCGTGGGCCGTCGAACACAAACGTCCAGTCGCCATACCTACAGGGTACGTTCCTCGCAGAGCAATTTTTACAATTGGGCTTGCTCTCGTCGCCTGATTTCGCTCTCAGTAGCTGCTGTGGCGACAACGGTAACGTGATCGATCAATGTCGCGTTATGCAAGGGTTAGAAGCGGGCTTACATTTTCTCCGCCGTTTGCGACAACTCAGGCATCCCGTGCGAGATCGTCGTTTGTTGTCTGGTATGTGCCGTACTGAAGGCATGATCCCTCCGGCAAGAAGACAAAGGATATGAAGCACGAAAGCGGAAACAGATTTTGGCCGGGTCCTACCCCGCACTTTGCGGCTAACCAATCGGATGACTTGGTCCCCAGTAAAGCAGGGTGACGCTGTCAGCAACAAGAACACGCTCCCAGATACCCTTGCCATATCTAGAAAAAGACTTGACACTCCCATGGTATCAGATAGCTTTCTGTACTCCTACAAATAAGTTTGCGTCTGTGGTGTTCATATGTGAGGCTACTCACAGATTTGATCGTTAAAGTTGGGCGCGCGCGAAGTCTCCCGGAGTTCCACAGCCCGAAGCATTTAATTATCACCATAATAATCCGCAGCGAACAGCATGCCAAACGAGCGGATACAATTGCAGCTACATAGCATCGAACGAGAAGTCTGATGTACAGGCAAGAGTGAGCACAGCTCGCCTCTCTGGGTGGTCTGGATGCTGGCGAGCGAGCGTGCAAGGACCGCATTTCCAGCTGGTCTGCGTTCGGAAGCAATCGAGATCCTCAAGCTGCACACTGATTATCATGTCAATCAAAACAGGATATTGATGAGATACAGCTCAACTCAGCTGCCAGATAGAGCATCGGTCTCTATCTAAGTTCTGGTCACGTCTTTGTGTCTTCGGTGTATAGTTCGAAATTGTGTTTCCTGCTTTAAGCGAAAGTGGACCGCCTCCAAAAGAGACACTCTTCCACTTAGACAATTTGTCAAGTGTCTGTTGCGACTCCGCCATCTCTTCGAGTATTGTTGGTGCCATGACTCCAGCTCTCGCAAAGTTCTTTTCGAGCATGAGGTGTACGATCTCTAGAGATGGTATTCTGTCTGAAGGTCCCAATACAAGTTTCGTTCCTTAAAAGACAGAAAATCCGAAGAAGTTGATGCCAGCAGACTACTACTTGTTAGCAGAGGCAAGAGAAGTAGGGCGATAGGACGTACGTGGAATGGAGGCAGAACCGTATAGACCTGGGTATCTCTGTAGGTCTGCGACGTAATCTGCCTGCCGTCGATCGTAGGTAGGAGTTTCTGAGCATCAATGCATGCCATCAATCCGTAGGTGATTGTGACGGGTTTGGGCAAACCAGTTGATCCTGAAGTGTGCAGAACAAGGAATGCTTGTCCAGCCACCTGGCTATAGCTTATTTGATACGGAAACGGCTCGACTTGCTTGGGCTCGAGAAGCTCTTTGAGGGAAGGGATGCCCAAAAACTTGACTGTGGTGTTGTCTAGGATGTCATTCACGACAGAGTTCTTCACTCCGATGAGCGTTCGACATTCCGTGGCCTCGATGAGAGATGTATGGGCGGCTGTTTGATTGCGAGGTGATGTGAAAAGTGCCTGTTAAATTTGTCAATCTCAAGTATGTGCACGACGAAAGGCCAAACCAACCTTGTAACCAGCCTTGCATGCCGCGACAGCAAACGCGAAATAGCGAATGTCTGATGGTCCGACATAGCAGAGAGTTTCTAGATCTTTACCATGTCCCAACTGATCAATCAACCACCAGCACAGTCGATTCACAGAGTTGGACAGAGTCTTCCAGGTAATTTGTGTCAAGTCCCCCTGTTCAAGGGCTTCGACCGATGCTGAATACGCCGCCCAGATCGCTTCCGGTTCAGATTCTGCCAATTGATCGATGGCATGAGGTATGAGTCTTCCTTCAATAGACATGTCAGGAAGTTGGTGATAGGTTATATCTTCGTGCGAGGATTTCTGCGAAGGACGTCGCTGGAAAATAAGGGCTGAGTTCATCCTAAGTAAAGCTCGTAGCAAGACACTCCTCGAGCCCAGCCAAGATTTACTCAGCGCTTTGGCATTGTCGATGCATGCTCAACTGACATCACATTCTTGCAGATGTTGCTTCGTGGGGTCGAAACTTTGGAATTGTGGCAAGAGCCGGATTCGGATAACAACAACAAGGTCCACAGCCCTGTCAGACCCAGAAGCCGTCATATTGCTAATCTGCATGGGTCCTTATCGCCGACTCCCATCTAGGGTAGACTGGATCATGATCGTGCTGTCGCGGAATCGTACCTGGCGTTTTGTGTTAACGAAAGATGTCTTATGCGACGTCGCGCAGTGTTGATATCCGCAGCATCATCACGTCGTTCACTAAGCTCACGAAGCTGCCTAACCACGAGCAAACACGTATGATATGCTTGGACAAGAACATGACGCGCCCTAAAGGTTGTGTCAGAGAACAGGTCAAGGTCGAAGAGGAAAGGTTCGCGCCGGAGCCGGAGCCGGCTACCGACTCAAACTGGTTGAATGACGGAAAGCAGATCTTGTGCATCAACTGCTTCTGGCAAAAGAGATCTACTACGATTGAGTCAGGGAAAAGAATTTTGCATGTTCAGTGAACGACGCTGCACTTGCCATTAATCTCAACGAATCTTGTCCATTATGATTCTCTGGCTTCTGTCTGGAGTCGTGAATCATCATGGCTGCTGTGAGTCTCGACGAAATCTGCAGCTCGTTAGTTGTGCGACTATTCAAACGAAGTAAAACTTCAACAACTGTCTGTACGAACGATGATTTTCATCTTCGACCATGTTTGGGTGAGAATTCTGTGAGTCAAGGCGCAATCTCCCAAAATGGGCCTTGCAACAAGACCGAACTACAGATCCGGATCTGGCCTCGATTATAGGTCATCTCGCTGGGAAGGTCTCTGGAAGGCAGGTACTCCAGATTACTTACTTCTCTCGACCCCAAATGGTCTACGCAGAGCTGTCCACTTTCTGACTCGCAGTTGATCAATTAGAGAACATCACCATGACGTCCGCCTAGAGACCCCAACAAGCTATCACTGTTGATCGTCCAGTAAGAGTTGTTCCGTAATGGTTGCAGATTGATGATGTTTCCTTCCAAGTACAGTACCGTGGTAGGATCATCTCAATTCGCTCTTTCTCTTGATCCCATCCTTCCCTGCCTTTTGTCTCCACTGGTTTCAGGCAGATCTCAGTCAAACATGTCTTCCAAACCCCGCGTAAAAAGCATTCCCGATTCGCAAGGACAAGCCGACATCGAAAAGAAAACTTCGCACGCCTCCCAATCTACCGACGAACACCCTCCACTCCCTTTCTCTGGCTCCCACGAAGCATGCTTCATCTTCATAATCTGCCTATCACAGTTCCTCGCGCTCGGTGGATTGCCCCAGTCCATCGCGCCTCTGCAAATCATCGGTGACAGCTTCGGCATCAACAACCCAGGAGAACTGTCATGGTACCCTGCAGCCTTTTCTCTTACTGTGGGAACCTTTATTCTGCCAGCAGGACGGCTGGGCGATATGTACGGGCATAAGAAGCTGTAAATCATTGGTTTAGTCTGGTATGCGGTGTGGAATATGGTAGCAGGCTTAGCGGTCTACTCTGGTGCCATCCTCTTCTCTGTGGCCCGTGGGTTCCAGGGAACTGGGCCTGCGGTCATGGTGCCGAACGCTTTGGCTATCGTTGGACGAACGTGCCCACCTTGCGACAAGAAGAATCTCATTTTCGCGCTGTTTGGGGCTGCGGCCCCAAACAGGTTGGGTAGTGGGTGCTGTTTTCTCATCCATCTTTGCGCAGTTGGCTTGGTGGCCTTGGGCGTTTTGGGCGCTGGCGATTGCCTGTGTGGTTGCTGCTGTGGCGTCGCACTTGGTCATTCCAACTGACGAACTTGAGCATGGAGGAGCCGTCAAGTTCGACGTTTTGGGTTGTGTCACCGGAGTGACTGGGTTGATTTTGTTCAATTTCGCTTGGAACCAGGCTGCCGTGGTGGGTTGGGCCACTGTCTACACATTCGTTTTGCTGATCGTGGGCATCTTGGTTCTCGTTGTGTTCGTCTGGGTTGAGATCAAGATAGCTGACTAACCTCTTGTTCCTCTCAAAGCGTTGAGCAAAGAGTCAATTCTTGCCCTTACGGTCATTGCCGCTGGGTGGGGTTCTTTCGGTGTCTGGGTGTAAGTTGCTACACAACTTTTCAAACACCACTTCCTCACTAACATACTCAGTTACTACCTCTGGAACTTCATCGAAGTCATCCGAGGCTATTCCGCTCTCGCCGCTTGCGCCCAAAACGCTCCCGTTGCCATCTCCGGCCTCCTCGCGTCCGTCGCAACCGGGATTCTACTTTCCAAGACTAAAGTCAGCAACGTGCTTCTCCTGGCCACACTCTTTTTTCTCATCGGCCAGATCCTCATCGCCACCACACCTATAGACCAGGTATATTGGGCGCAAACGTTCGTTGCCATCATCATCATGCCTTGGGGTATGGACTTGAGTTTTCCAAGCGGGACGATCATTTTGAGCAATTAGACAGCAAAGGAGCATCAGGGTGTGGCGGCTAGTTTAGTCAATACGGTGGTCAATTACTGTATTTCGATCGCTTTAGGGGTGGCAGGGACAGTGGATAGGAATGTGAACAATGGTGGTCAAAACGTTTTGGGTGGATATCGGGGGGCTTGGTATTTCGCCATTGGGCTAGACGTTCTAGCTGTGCTAATTGCTTTGTACTTTGTCTGGAGTATGAGGGGGTAAAGAGATGGCTCTCTATTGGATACTTAGAATCGAACATTCGTCTATCTCGAAGGAATCTTGTATACATCGACCGTATACGAGCTTGTTATGTGCTTTCTTTCCCGCTGGCCATGCTGTGCTCTTGAACGGCTAGCTTGGTGTTCAATGCGAAGTACATGTGTGGGGTCGGCGTCGAAGGATACCATACAACCGACACTAAGGCTGGATCAGTAGAGAAGGATCGCACAGATACTGACGACCACAAATGGCCAATCTGCCATATGCCATGAAATCGCAAAGGGGATCATTACAAGCGTGCGATTTTGGAACTTTCGGTCAGAGTCACGCTCTGTTCGATACCTTGTCTACCCATTATTGATTGATTGATTGATTGATTGATTCAATTGATCAGGCTACTTGGCTCTACAGCGAACCTATAAGCCGTCTCCTATTGGTTCTACC